>VZRF01003176.1:430716-447886 GCA_013396875.1 Vireo altiloquus
GGGGACCGGCGGCCGGGAGCCGGGGCCGCGCCGCGGCGGCGAGCGGGCGGCGGGAGCGCAGGGGCACGCAACCGCCCACCGCCGGCGCCGTTTCATAGTTTACGGGGGATTTGCAAGGCGCCCGAGCGATTTCTGGGTAGCTGTGGCCAGTGTATTTACTAAAAATGTGAGGTAGATGAGCGGCCGGTAGCAAGGCTGTGTCCCCTGGGCGCAGGGCTTTCCTCCGGACGGGCAGCAGCGGCCGAGGAGAGTCGCTCAGACCCAGCCAAAGTTTGTTCTCCTTCCAGAAGCCGGAGAAAGGGTCGGGGGGAGCGAGCTCCGGCCGGAGATCCGTGGCAGACAGCGCCCGGCTTAGTTTCCTCCGTTTCGTTTTAAGAACCCGTTCGGTTTTGCAGGATGTGTATAGGGCTTCCACGTCCTCTCTGGAGATCAGGGTGCATTTGGCGGCGTGGAAAGCGATGGAGTTGATGGCTTTGAGTTTCCTCAACTCCTCCAAGTCGCAGTGATGTTTTTTTACTTTTAAATGATCCATTCGCTTGTGCACGGTAGTTCGCGGGATGTTTTTGAGCAGGTCTGTAAAAACCTGGGAGAGTGCAAACATTTGCTTTCCTTTAATGATGAGGTAGCCGAGCCTCACGCCATCCACCTCTTCAAAACCCGACTTCAGGTCTCCCATTTCGTGAATTAAATTATTCCCAGCATTTGCAGAGAGAGAGACAGATGAAAAAAAAAAAAAAAGAAAAAAAAAAAAAAAGCCACACACACACAATCCTCAGCCAGATGCTGTATTTGACTCAAGGCATCCTGCTAATAAAATATAACAAAGGCTGTTATTCCTGGTGAATGAAGTGCCAAACTTTAGACAAAATTTAAAAAAATAAATTAAAAAATACCGTGAGGCTACAATCAATATATAATCTTAAAAATCAGGTTTGCCAAAGTGTTTCTCTAAGTTGCTGCTGAAGATCAGTACCTGTTCCCTTTCATTCCCTGCTTTTCCATTGGAAACTATGATAATGGAATGTGAAGGGAGGAAGAGAAAAGAAATGCAGCTGCTATTCCCGCCGCTGCTTTAGCTACAAATAAAATGACAGAGTGAAGTGAGCTCGTCCGGAGACACCTTCATCAATTAATTCCCCTAAAGCCAACGCTGATTGGACACTCCTGACAGGTGATGCAATAAAAATTGATATTCCACCCCTTCCCCCAAAAAATCTCCCACTAATTAGCATACCCTTATACTGCCACCTCCCCTCCCAAAGTAAATAATACAGTTAGTATATAAATCTTTCTATTAAACAATCCGAGCTCAAACACACTCAGCTCTCTCAGACTTCCTCGTCGCTAGCTTCGGAAGAAGGATTTGTATGCTTTTTCCCCCTATCATTCCGTATATTTTCAGCCTGTTTTGGACAAACGTTGCTCTTTTGTGCATGCCGTGAATTTAAAGGACATAAGTCTGATCGTAGCGATGGAAAATCCTTCGGTAACGTAGCCACTTTAAACTAGCGTTTTATTCTGCATTGTGTGGAAAATGAAGCTTAGCGAAAACGTGCAGAACAGCCTGGTATTTCCCCTTCTGAAGCTCCAAAGTTAAATGTTCGGTTGTTAACGAGAGGGAGTACTTACATTTTCGAGTTTCTCTTGATTTTCCTCTTCTGCTTAATTAGCTTTTTATAGCCGGGGACTAGGGTTTTTTTGCCGTCTGAATATCACGGGTTCCCGCACCGTGATACTATAACACTTTTAACTGAAATTCTGCCTGTAATATTGCAGGAGGGGGAGGAGGACGTGAGCTCACGTCAGACCCATAACAAAGCATAGATAAGCCAGAAACGTATACACTTTTCACGATTAACCGTGCTGGATCACGAGCTGGAATGTCCTATAGTCCCAGAGCCCACGTCAGGATTCCTGCGTGCTGATTGCTTCCAGCAGAGAAAGGAGAATGTAAAATATCCAAGGTGCTTCCAAGAGCCTTTACGTAATAACAAAAAAGTGCTGGAACACACAATGTACTATATTGCGTCGGGCTAGGATGCTTCTGGCTCGCAGTTTGCATATTCCGCTCGGAGTAGCCCTGCCGAAGCTTTTTGATGCTCCATTTATAGCAGCCCCTTAAAATCAATTTGAAGAAGCAGCATGAAGGTTTAACCTCTTCTTAGGAACGTTAAATTATTCGAGTGTCAAGAATGAGGATTTCGCAAATGTTGCGATAGCTGCATGCCTCTCCCTTGTCACGTTAAAGTGATGCTTGCGGTTTGCACGTTAGGCGCTGTGAAAAAAAAAAAAAAAAAATCACCAATCTCTGCCGTGCATCCAGTGTTCCGCTGGATACAAACACCAGCACTTTAATGTATCACTGCACATCCAGAATTAGACACATCCGCGAGATTAATGAGACATCTCATACTGCTGTGACTTGGCAAAAAAATCGACGAAGGAAAAAAAAAAAATCTTAAATCCCAAACGTCAATATCCACTTCGCGTGTTGGCAATATGGTGCGTGGAGTTCGTGTTACCCCGTCAGGTACAGCTAAAAGAAAGCGCATAATCACTCTGTGAAAACGCCGTTTTGCATGCCAAGGCGAAATGCAGGCAAGCCCCCAATTTCACAGGAATTCGAGAGAGAAGTGGGAATTTGGAGAAGTGCATCCGGGAATGGAGGAAGTCTATTCAAGGGAGCCTCTAACTCGGAGGGCTGAGATTTGAAAAGTCAGCCCTGGACTACTGTTGCTCTCAGCGCAGATGTAATCGCCGCTGTTCCACTTAATCCATGTGTGTGCGAACCGCGATGCCTAGTTCTTCCCTCTGAAACCTAGGGATAGTATTCCCATCCGAGAAAGCAGAGCTACAGCAAATTACATTTTGTCCCTCGAATTAGAAAAGGATCATTGAGTGGATCTCGTGATATTTCAGCCTTTAAACGTAACCGAGAGGCAGCAGTGAACAATGCCTCGGCACAGCTCAGACCATCCGCCGAGTTCTCCTTCCCTCTCCTCGCATCTGGATCCCCCAGCCTTGCCTTTCTCCTACTCGCTCGTGTGAGAGGCAAAAAAAAGCAAAGTTTCGAGAGAAAACAGCTGCTGGCGCTAGAAAGAAATCATCGTGGTCTTTCTAGAGCTAGAGACAATAAGGTCGTTTAAAAATTCCTCCTGATGTACTTATATGCTGCGAACACCCCCACCCCCTCCCTACTGCTCTCCTCCCCCTGCTTTAAGGTTAAGGCTATGGAGTCAACAGTAAAGGAACAGTAAACTCCGGGAAAGCTGCTGAGAAGACGTTACTCAAAATCCTGATGGGCTGAAAAGTCCTTTATTTGTCAGGTAGTTCAGCTGGGTCGGATTCCCGTGTAAATCCACGCGTGCATTTGCATGCAGGGAGCCATGGGCACCCAGACCCGCACCCACAAGCTGCCGGTGATAGCCTGGGGATTCGGCAACTATTTTTAAAATGTTCCCTTTCTTTTCTTTTTTTTTTCCCCTTTTTTTTTCTTTTTCTTTTTCTTTTTTCTTTCTTTCTTTTTTTTTTTTTTTTTTTTTTTCTTTTTTCTTTTTTTTTTTTTTTTTTTTTTTTTTTTTTTTTTTTAAATTCCGGCGCTACCAAACGTTTAAAAGTAGTGACGGCTCTTCGGCAAACCTCGGGTTCCCAAAAGGTGCGGCCATGAGCACCGGGGTCGAGGCAGCGCCAGATGTCAGCAAGGAGAAATCCACGAGAAGTCTTGGGAAATGTCAGGCGCCCAGCCTACACACCCCCACCGTATACTTACACACACTTTCAGTTGCATATCTTTCTCCTCATCTCACACAGAGAGCTTTGTTTCTTTACTTCTCCATCATTTGGTTTGGTTTGGTTCTTTTTTTATGCGTGTGCGTGTGTGTGTGTGTGTGTGTGTGTGTGTGTGTGCATGCTTTCCCTTGGCCATCGGCACACGTTGTGTATCCGGGGTCGTCCTCAAGCAGGCTGGGGGAGATCCTGATAAACAGCCGTCAGAGGCCCCTTGCACACGCACATGCACATTAAAGGCAGGGGACTTGAAAATGGATTTGCACGCACACAGGGGATTGCAATCAATAGCCACCAACATTTATGGCTTAGATTGTTAATGTGAAAGCTGGTCAAAAGAATGAAAATGAAAAATTAAAGGTGTCTGGTGTCAATTACATGAAAAGTTATGCCATAATTTACTTACTGGGATGTATGCCTGCATGTTTGTGTGTCCACGTGCATGCGTGTGCAGACCCAGACGTACATGTAGCTACCTCTCAAAAGCAAGGGAGTTTCTTTGTTAATTTTGCGGACTGTGTCACCCTTGCTGGTGATCAAAGATGAACATGATTAAAGGAATGGATGTTTGTCTCACATTTCTTAAGATAAGGACGCCCAGAGATGCCCGGTTTTGCCAAATACATACACATGCAACTACAGAGAGTTGTGTGTATGGGTGCACACATACACAGAGGCGATCAATCAAACGTGCTCCTTTTCACATTGAGTAGCGTGCAATCTGCAATCTACACCCTATAGCCAGTAGTATTTCAGTCTTAAAACTGTCTGGCCGAAGGATAAACCTCATTAGAAAAGAAAGAGCAAAATAATATTAGTAATACTTTGCTGTAGAGCTATTCCCATTTGTTGAAAATCATATACTTTTATTTTTGTAAACTTATGTTAAAATATATATGCTCACAGGGAAGTGCTTAGCCATGTCATTCCAGAAAGAAAATGTGTGTAACATTTAAAATACTCCTTTTACGTGATGTTTTGATTTATTTTCATAGTATGATTATGTTTAAATACCAGTGCAATTTAGCCTGACCTCTTCCTTCTGCAATGTAGTAATGCACACACCATTTACAGTCTTTTAAACGTTTCATTGGGAAATGCAACAGCAATGTCCACCACCGGCTGTACTAATGGGGAGAATTCTGAAAATCTTCAGGAAAACCTAAGAGTCATGTGCATTTTCACACTAGGATTGCCACAATATAGAGTATAATTATTATTTATTATTATTTGTTAACGCTGGACTACGTCTTCAGGTATTGACAAGCATTAAATAAACCTTTTGCTTTCATGACGCTGGGCAGAAATACATATTTCATATGAGAACGTGATTTCTAATACTACACCCTGCTTCTAGTTACTGCTGGGCATATTTTGCTCAAAGAGGACACAGATAGAAAGCAGCTAGAGGCTATCACAAAGAGTCCAGTAACGTAAATATAATAGGGTCAAAGAACAGTATAATAGGATCCTTCTGCTATTTTAAAGTCAGCCAAATGTGACTGTAGTAACTAAAATTTGCCACAAATTCTAGTCAGACAATGTATCAGAATGTATAGCTAAATCTCCTAAATGTGTGAGACAAAGAAATACCAGCCATCAGTCTGTGAAAAAAAAAAAATCATAATCTGGCTAACACTCTTATGCCTAGAAGTTTCAGGGTTGGTTTTTTCTTTTTTCCATTTTTTTTCTTTCCTCCCTTCTTTTTTTTTTCTCCATTATTTTTCCTTTTTCTCTTTTTTTTCCTTTTTTTTTTTTGTAGACAGATAATGCAATGCAGAGTTCTACTAGGTGCTTTTTAAGTTGGTGTTTTTTCGTTTTTTTGATTTTTTTTCCATGGGGGCTGAAGTGTTTCTTGCAGACTAGAATTTTGTGCAATTTATAATCACTATGGGCTAAGACTATTTCTTGAGTTTAATACTCATGGTAGTTTTAAAATACTTTTTAGCAGGAGTTTCTGGGCACATACTATATGCCATGTTGTTTACTGACCCATAATCAAAATGCAGTGACCTTCTACCCTTTTTTTGCCCCTTGACCCATGCTGAATTCAATGCAGCCTTTATAAATTTGCAAATCCTTGGACGTAAAGGGGATTTGGTGAGGCTTTGTTCTGAAAGGATCCTAAAAGTTTGCATTTTTAATTAGACAAAGGTAAAGCAACAAACATTGGGAAATAAGATCCCCTCCTGCACATAGGTGATCACTCTTAATTTCTACAGTGGGAAACAACATCTTAAAAAATGTACTCTGCAAACTGAAAAGCAGTTGCAAACGAAGGAGATCAGGAGGTTATGAATTGCACCAAATTAGCAATGTGGTACAAATCACTTTCATGACGTAAGGGATAGCCAGGCCACAATCTTCCGGCGCTCCTCATCTCCAAGGACCGTGTGGATCCTGGTGACCCGGGGAGAGGGGAGAGCCAGCGATTTGATCTGGAGCTACAGGCGCATTCCCTTATCTCCTTTGCTATCAGTCAGTTTAAAGGACACCGTAATTATGATGGTGATAAAACAATGCCCGCTTATGTGTGCTGAATAAATAAAGAATGTTTACAGCCCCAGAATGTTTCAATTCCAATTAAACGCTATCAAAGAAAAGCCCCTCTTGCTCCCTCCCCCCTCCCTCCTTCTCCCCCACGACTCCCTATTTACCTTGTTGGTTGTAATATGGCCCTATGAAATAAACCGGCCTTGCAGTTTGCCATTAAGGACATATCGGGAGGAGGAGGAGGAGGAGTAGAGGTGGTGCGAGACAACATGCACTCCTGGTCCCACAATTACTTTGGGTCGCCTGCATCCTCTCTCTCTTTTTTATAAAATTTATTTTGCCATTATTTGTTTATTTTTCAATTGGCAAAGGCGTGATGATGCAGGGGGAAAAGGCACTTAAAGATCCTGCTCCAACCACCAGCCGAGGGAGTTGGGCTAAATTAATCCAGCGCCCTTGGGCACTGGAGGAGGGGGCTGTCTCCCCCAGCCCCGGCTGCCACCCCGCTGGGGCCTCGGGGAGCAGGGTCTCCCCACCGCTCCTCTTCCCTCTGCAGCAGGGAGCCTTGGAAACAGGAGCCTGGAAATGCTTCCCACTCACTAAGACACAAGGATCATTTCAAATATTCATTGTATCAGCAAATCTCATCATAATCAGATTAAAGCAAGGTTTGGGGGGGAACTGCCTGTGTTTCTGGGTGCGAAATGCCAACTGGACTACAAAGAAAGCAGAAAATGGGTTCCTGTCTCCCTGTCTTGGTTGCATGGGGAGAAAAATGAAAAGCAGTAATTTTTGTGGAAAAAAGGACACTTAAAAAAACCTGTGATTCTCCCCATTCCACCCCGGGTAGCATATTCCTCCCAGAGGTTGTTTTCTTTTTAACTTTACACTTAGCATTTCTATACGATGCTCTTATTTACTTGTTTTAAACTACAGAGACTACTCCCGCTGTGGAATACACTGAGGTAGATTTTCTTCACGCCAATTTACTTTTAGCTTATCTCAGCCGAGGGAACAGCTTTTCTACATTCAACCTTTAACATGTATATTTCATTGAGTTGTCTGGGGTGAGATGTTTATATCCATTTTGTGGAAGTGAGTGAGGAACTGAGTGCATTTTCAGGTCTGCTTGATAGACGCAGGCCCTTTTCCTTTTGAAAGTTTAGACCTCCAATACCCCCAATTCTACTGGCAGAATTAGGATGGACTTGGAGGGTCCTAAACGTGACCATTCAGTAAGGCGGGGGGCTTGCAACAACGTGCTCGGCAACTTAATCTTACGCTAAAAAGAGCAGAGTGTAAAAGAATGGAATACAAACTCTCCCGACATTCGTAGTCACTTCCAAAGTGGACCGTGCATTTTTAAGCTGATGGGAACGTGTGCGTTTTGGAGCAAAAAGGAGAGAAGGTAAGAGTTTATTCCTTGTATCCACCAGTTCGGGTAGAAACAATGAAAGAACAAAGGGAACCACTTCTCCGTGTGAACATTTCACATTTTCCTCCTCCGTTAGAGCCTCGCTGCGAGGGGCTGGCGAGGGGACTCGCTCCAGCTTTACCTTTGGCGGAGGGTCGGGGGTGCGGGTCACGGGGAGAAAGTTGCGGGGCGGTTCAAGTCACCCCCCGTTCGTCGCCGGAGCCCGCCACGAGCAGGAGCTGCAGATTGCATGGCCCTAGACTCACCGGGGAGCCCCCGCGAGCCGCGGCCGGCGGGAGAGGGATCGGGGCCGGGACCTTTGTGTGAGGGATCTGCCCGGCCCCGCGCTGCCGGCGAGGACGGAGCTCCCCGGTGACTGCCGAGACGGCGGGAGAGGAAGCGGAGGTTAGGAGCCGGGGTAGGAGGGGGTACGGAGGGAGAAACCCCCCCCGAAATTATTTGCAAATCCCATAAATCGTGTAGATGAGCGGTGGGGGAGGGGCTGGGGGCGAAAAAACACCGCGCGCGCGGGGCCTCGCGCGGACCGTTACAAGGGGCGGCGGCGGAGACGGCCCGGGACACACAGACACGCACGGACAGACGCACGGACACACGCGGGCAGACACTCGGTGTTTACAGCCGCGGAGAGCGGCACGACCCCGACTCGCCGTGCGGGACCGGCCAGGCCCGCCCGCCATTGGCGCGGGGGCTCTCGGCCGCTGACCTTTCACCCCTCCCCCCCATCCCCTCTCGCCGCTTCCTTTGCTGCTCCGACCACCTTCCTACCCACAATGCCGCGCGCCGGCCGCGCTCGTGCCGCGCTCGAGCCTCCCGCCGCCGCTTCCCCTCCCCCGCTCCTTCCCCCCGGCATTCCGGGAAAACCCGGGAGCGGCGGCGCCTCCCTCGGGAAGCGCCGGGGCGGGATCGGGGTGTCCCTGTGGCGGCGGCGGTAACGGCCGGGCGGGGGCGGGGCAGAGGCGGGCTCGGCCGCGTTTGAACGGGAGCGCCGGCGGAGCCCCGCTCAGGGTGGCGGGTGCCGGGGGAGGGACCGGCCAGAATCCTGTCACCTGCAGGGGAGGGCGATCGCTGACCACGGGATGTGGGGGGAGCCCCTTGGCCGAGGGCTGTGGGGCAGAAATGGGGTCTGAGGTCCCTGCCTGCCCGGGGGTTGGGGGAGCGGGGGTGCTGGGAAGAGGATTTGCCTGTTGAATTTCATCGCTGGTAGACGTTAATCTCGTGTTTTAAAGTACCTTGTCAGTGGCTTTAAGGAAATCAAACGTGACATTAATCAAATCACACAAATGTAAACATTTATAAGTTAAATCCTAATATTATGCAATTATTTAAATCGAGCCGTGGTTTTTCCTAAATGTCATGTTGTAGCTCCCGCTCTCTTCCTCACATGCTTTGGGTTTTCTGCTGGATCCCGGTGTCTTGGTGTCCGCTCCATAGTGTTCCGAGCATGGGGACAGGAATGCACTGGGCTGCAGGTGGCAAATATCGCCTGGTCACCTAACCAGGCCCATCAAAGTTAAAAAAAAAGAACGCTTTTGTGAATTTGAGGGCAAAATCCTCAAGTAATACCTTGCATTGGTAGAGTTGTGGGGTTTTTTTCCTCTGTGAGTTATGTGAAGCGGGTGATCCCGTGTACAAGCTCGAGAAGGATGCTTGGGTGGCGGGGATGTGGACAGAGGTTCCTTTGCAGCCTCGATGGGATTTTTTAGGCGAGGTGACACGTGAAAGACCCATTACATTGCGAGTAGGGAACGAGGGATGGTGGGCAGGCGGGCTTCGACGGCAGGCGCAGCACGAAGGCGAGTTTGGGGAAAGGCGAAGATGGCAGGCAGGATACGCTGGGAAGCGGCCGGCGCCGCGGGCAGTTGGCCTCTCCCCGTCTTCGCCCTTCGTCCCGGCCCTTCCCGTTCGCCTCTCCCGGCGGGGAAGAGGGGATTTGGGGGTCAGGGAGGAGAACAATGCTGAGCCGCCCTTTGTGCGCAGCACCGTCCCCTGAAGGGAGGGAGCGCGCAGTGCAGCGGGGCCACGGCGCCTCTGTAGTGCTGCCGCTCTCCTGCGGGCAGTGCTCGTGGCATGCGGGGCAGGAGCCCGGGGCAGCGGGATCAGGGCTCCCATAGGCCCATAGCCCGACCCCGGGATAGGCTCAGGAGCGGGGCTGGCGCCGCGCCAGCCGGGCAGCCCCGCTCGCCATGCGGGGGCGGGAGAGCTCGGGGGCGAGCGAGTGGCTGCGAGAGTAAACTCGTGGGTGCCCTCGGCAGCGCGGCGCGGGCACGGGGGATTACAAGGGTGAGCGGGGGTCTCCCGTCAGCGAGGCAGGCTCCGGGCAGGCTGCGCTAGGGAACGGAGCGGCGCGCGAGCCCGCAGGAAGCGGCGGCGGGGCCGGAGGAAGCGCGGCCGGGGCTCCCCCTGCTCCCGGCGCTCCCCATTGTTCCCCGGCCGCCTCTTTTCGCGCCGCTTTCCGCCGGCGGGGAGGAGGGAGAGCCCCGGGCCCCGCACGCTGTGTGCTCGCAGGCAGCGGCGCGGGGGGACCCGCCGGGAAATCGGGTTCATGAGTAGAGAGGAGCCTTTAGAAGTGCCATCCACTGAGGGAGCTCCGTGAGGCTGTAGCTCACGTGTTACTTGAAAGGTAAAAACCCCCCAACTACCGCAGCGGAATTGTACATAAAGTAACGTCTGTTTCTGGGTGGATTTTAGAGTAGGACTTGTTAAAGAAATTGGGAAAAACTGCTTCGACCCACTGGATTTGGATTAATAAATGTAGACAAAGAGAATTTTGGAAGGAACTATTCTTAAATCTGTCTATAAAAACGAAGGTTAATCTTATCCTGTTTTTCATATAAGCACCGTGATGGTTCTTCCCCCTCCCCCCCCCCCAACAAGTGATTGTTTTATGTTGGTTTGAGATTTTAAAAGATTTGTTTTATAGGAAAAGTATTTGTTGCATTTTTTCCCCTGGAAAATAATTAGAAATTAAATTTTTTTCAGTACACCGCTTCAGACTGAACTTTCTCATGTATTTACATAGGGGAAGAATTAAGTAACTTGATGTTCAAGAAAATTTCCAACAAGTGCTCTTATTCATCTAAGGGAAAAAATACGTATTTGCACATTGTTTCTGGAAGATAAAATTAAAACGTGTAGGGACTCGTATTTGTTGTGAGGAAACAGTTTCTAGAGAACTGGTTATTTTAAGAAAATAATTTCTAGGAGAATTGTGATTATTTTTAGCAAGTTATCTCCGAGTGCTTGTGAATTTATTTTAAAATATTAGAAGTGATGTCTAGACTTTTAAAAATAATTAAATATAGGCCAAGAAATCTGTTTTGCATAGACTGTGATCAGTAAGTAGAAGAAATTAAAGGTTGATGTTTATGGATATCACCTAGCTGAAAATAATTCTGAAGTGACTTTTCTTCACCCATGCACACTTGGGAAGTTGCATGCTTGCAGTCATTGTTTAAGATAATACCGTTTGGGACTCTCACTCTTGGAAAACTTGCAGGCTTTTGTTGGACTCCTCCAAATAAAAACTCAGTTTAGATGGTAAAAAGCTTCCATATTACTCAAAAGCTGAAGATGCAAGTAACATATAGAAACACCACCCTGGTAATATTTAAAGACATGAGCTGTGAGATCGAGGAAAGAAAGATTTTTGTTTTGTTTTACTTGTCCTGCTTGAGTATTCCGGAGATGCATTTGCTCTTGATTGCTCCTTGGGAATTTTCAGAGGGTTACTACAAATTCAGAAGGCGTCATTCAAAACGACATTTAATACTCTTGTATTTACTAAAACAATATATCTCTAAATGAAAACTATCTAATTAAAATTAAAGATTTAAAAAAATCGGAAGAGACCTTTTGTTGCCATTCTTCATTACCCTTTATTTTGTATTTGTGTGGAACGTGTTGACATATTTCATATATTAATTTTTTTCACAGAGGAGCATTGTTGTTACTTTTAATTGGGAAGTACCATGTTATAAAAATTATCCACATTCCCGACTCTGAAGTACCGTAGTTAGATTGACAAAAAATGATCCGAGGCTTGTGCGCTTAATTCACCAGGAATGTTAAGCTTCCCATATACACCCTATGTGGTCAAGTTAGACTTTTGCTCTTAGACAGCTTTTAATGGTCAAAGTTGTACCTGGAGGAAATGTATATATGTATATCTATATGGAATTGAAATGAGATGGTAACTAGCAGTGGGAATGCAGCTCACTGATCGAAAGACCTTTTTTTTTTTTTTTATTGCATTTGGCAACCTCTTTCTTTCAGAAACACAATACAATTAATTAACATATTCTGGGGCGTGTTTTTGAGATTGGGAAGTGGTGGCCCCTTGTTGAGAAGAAAACACTTTAAATAAAAAAGTAACATTGTCTTGTCCAAATGGTAGTGGGAAAAGCAGAGTAGTATTGCTTATCCAGCCCACAGATGAGGTTGATTTACTCTAATTTGCTTTAGCATATAACAAACCAGCTTTTCCTTTCCCACGCTTATATTAGATATATGTGTTCTGTTTATACAAACTCATCTAAAATAGCTCTGCATTTAAGAGATTTGATGGGAAATTCAGCATGTTGTTTCTCGTATTTAATATGTAGTATAGATACCATTCCTGAATAGAAATCAAATAAATGTGACCTGTGACAGAACACAGTATCACAATGCTGATTGTAACACAACAAACATAAAAAGAAGGCTATTAATTTATATGGAATGTTAATTTAGCAAATCCTACATAGAAATATACCCATAGAAGTAACCCGAGACTTGGTCTTGGAGTGATGCTATGTACATGTATTTAATGTGAATACAGTGAATTAATACATACCTCATAAAAATCCAAACTTTGAAACGAAGCATTCTTCTTTGAAGAAAAGCCCTGCGCTACATTTAAGTTGCATATAATCTGCATTCCAGAGTTTACTAACCCAGCTTTTCAGGGTTTAATACAGTATTAATATTCAATATGGTTTGCTAGAAGTTTATTTCAGGTTCTTTTGTATCATACTGTAATTACCATTACTTTGACTTAGCTCATATAAAAATGTAGTTAGCATTTAAATGCTTTTTAAATGTAGAGTATTATAAATTAACTGTCATATTCAACTTCTTTAACTTCTATCACTTAAGGAATGTTAAATCTTTAAAAGAAAATAATCACTGTACTTAAAAACATCCTGTGCTAGGTTTCCTTTATTTAGAATCTTGGTTTGAGATTGTTCATTCAAAGAAAATCCCTTGTTTCATGTTTACTGTAAACCTCAGTCTGAAATTAACATTTAAATGCCAGCACTAGCAACAGAAGCAGTACTTGAAAACCACCAATTTTATCCATTGCTGCTAGCTAAGTGGAATTTACCAAAGTCTCCAAAGGTGATAATACAATTAAAAGCAAGAAAATGAATGCAATAGTTGGTGGAATTATTTTCCCCTTTTTTGCAGTCTAAAGAACTACAAAATTTGTATATATGTTAGCATAAAAGAAAATAGCACAACATATGAAGAGGCATGGTGTCCAGGAGGTGCACTGACATGACCTCCAATGCTGCTACCTGTACTTGCATGACATGTAAATATATACAGAGCAATGCAAATTCCTGATCACCAAGTGACTACACGTTAAATGTTGAAACGTCTAATTATTCAGTAGATTGCATTTGGATAGGTGTTAAATACAGATTTTAGCAGTATATTAAAGAAGAGGAGGAGGAGGAGGAAAAAGAAAACTTTACTTTCTTGATATAATTTAAAAGTAAGCACGTAAAGATACAGTTACTTTATTAATGTGAGTTCTGTAGGCATGCTAAATCCTTCATAACAGAACATGGATAGAAAGAATTTGTTGGTTCTGAGGCAGGCTGCCATTTAAAATGCGCTGTGTGCAAGGGTCAACACATAAGAGTCGCATTTTTTTTTATGTAAAGTGACCATTTCACTACTGCCTTCCCAGAAATGAAGCCAATACCCACAATTAGAAGGTATTTCAGTGAATGCTGTTAATGATTTAAAACCACATAAACAAAAGGCAGACAAGCATCAATGTATTTTAAATGGATAATCGAGAGACAGATTATTCTACCTATTGAATATCACTAAGCTTCTGCAATTTTTCTGTTTTCAGTTGCATCTGTTTAGCCGCAGCATGTATCCTTTTGCACATAAGTAAAGATCACAGCTTTCTCAACAAAGACTCAATCTGAAAATGGAGTAAAAATTACTGTGAGAAGTTTGCTTTCTGGAAGGAAGTGAGTTTTCCTGCTCTACAGCTCCAAGTCCCAATATCAATTTATGTTTTCTAATATAGAACGCTTTTAATATGAAGTCTGTGCTTTTTCTGTTATTTTTGGAAGATCCTTCTGATGATTATATAGAACTGGTAATGTGGCTTTGTAAATTAAAGACTTTTTCTTGTTCAATGCTTTGTTTTATTCACTAAAATTACAATATGATTTTGCACATTTTAAGGAAAAAAGGTGACATTTAAACCAAGCATTCAACAATCTTAGTTTTACTGTTGGAACTGATTATTTTATAGTAAAAGTTTGTGACTACGTATTTATTTTTGCTTATGAAACTGAAGTGCTATTCACTCATTTATGCTAATGTTTTCGCGAGAAATGCCTTTAACTTTTAAAAACAATTTGCAATTGGAATGTAATTTTCTTTCACTTACACATTTACTCTGTGAAAGTATCTAAGAAAAATTGAAACACAGAATCTTCTTTTAAGTTTCTTATATTCTAACTTGTTTAGCTCCTAGATTTCATAGGTTCCTTTAAGCTGATTGGATTTTCTCCTTGCATTTAGATTAACAATAAAATTATTCATTCTTACTCACTGAATTATATTCCTTTCTAATTATTTTGATCTCTTATATATCTCTATAAGAAGGACAGCCTTCTTTTCTTAAAAAAAGAAAATTGGCCTTCTGTGTCACGTCAGTGCTTACTAAATACTACAATCATAAGAACATATATGCTACAAGATTTTATGTTCTGATTCCATAGCTGTTATAGGCTTAGTGTTTGCAGTATTTATTTAGTGGTAATGCATTTCTTTTCCTATTTTGCATTTCAAAGGTCTTCTCTAAATGATTGTTTTACAGAACTATCAAGAGGTTATCTAAATTTTTCCATCAAATATTACACAATACCATAAAGTGGTAGTCATGGAGTTTCTTCCAGTCCATGTACATTCTTTCTATAGAAAGAATTGAACAGAAATCTATAAGAAAACAACAAATGTTTCATTAAATAATTGAATGTATTAGGCTTGACTGGATTTTAACCAAAGCAAAATTTCAGGCTGTTCAATACTGAGCTGGTGTGTTACATGGTGTGAGATTAGAATATTTTTATTTGAAAACTATACAGTAGTTTTTTCACGAATATACTCCTGTTGCTATGGTGCAGCTTTAATCAAGTTGTTGCAAAGTAATTAGTTTTTTCTTTGGTGATGCTTCTTTTTAAAACTAAAGATTAAGCTTTAAAATAGCTGGCATTAAAAAAAAAATCTTGAGAATTTGTTGTACTAGTTGCTTTTCAAAGAAGAAATTACAGGAACACCTCAATGAATTTTAAAAAAAAAGTGGTGATAAAAATTTACAATTGTTTGTTACAATACAAGTTTTACTAAATGTACAAATTCATCCAACAAAATATATTTTATATATGTTAATTTTAAAAGGATATTTATTTTAATTTACCTGTCAGGGAAATAAAGGATAGATTTGCTGCTGTACCATGACTTTTTTTTTTTTTTTTGTTAAGGTTAGCAGAATCATTGAGAAACCTTTTTAAATTAGATGTCATTTTCTTGACAAGAATGAAGAAGGGCTGCGACACTGTATCTATCAGCTTCAAATAATTTGCGGGTTTTTTTTAAACACCAGGATATATTAATTGCTTTATTTTCTTATAAAGTAATTGCTTGCACCTGCAATTTTCAGGGTATTTTTATGAGCTTTTGAAGTAATAAAAATAGTGTTTTAAGCATGTTTTATAACAAATAGTTGTATGTTCAAATTTGTGTTCTTCAGTGTTGATAGGAAATTTGGTGCAGGGTGGGGTTTTTTTTGAGAGCAGTCTTTGATTTTACACAACTGAAACATACTACATTCCAATCCCCTCTCCCTCCATTTTTTCACGTATCTTAAAAATTTCTAAACTCCTATGGCTGTTTGGAGCATATATTCACAGAGAAATGCTTAGAATGTGCCCCAAATGGCTGCAATAATCTCATGTTTGGTTGGGCCTTGCATGTAGGAAGCTACCTCCATGATTCCTTTTTGCCTGTCTGCCATTCTTCCTCTATCGACATAATTTCACTTAAAACTTTCAGGGAGAGAAAAGAGCTTGACCTAAGATATCCTGCATACAAACTGCGGACTCGGATGTCTGCAGGGGGTAGAGTTGTGCACATCCCATCTCTCCCTTCCATGTAGCAGTTTGTTAACTAATAAAACATCTGCACTTGTGTACAGGACTATGACAATGTATAAAATATAATCCGCATATGTGTAGGTCTAGGTAGTGCTGTGTCCAGGAACGTAAATAATTCAGTAGTGATTTGTATAGATACCAGCTAAGCTGCCCTTGCAAGATCATTGCGAAATATACAGCCCACACACAAATTCTGCTTCTCCGCCTTTTAGCATGATAATGAAGATGAATCAATGATATCGTCCTTGCCCGACACAAAATAAAACAAACAAGCAAACAAACAAACAAATAAATGCTAGGCCTGGGGCAAGTGAGTGATCAGAATTTTGCAAGGCTGCATTTAATTTCTCTATGCTCCTAACAATCACCACAATTAGTTCCTTCTGCTACAGGCATACCTGCTTACAATGGAGAATTGAATAGGCTGAGATTTTCCTCTCTGCTGACCACCTCAGCTTGCTCCCCTCAGGTTTTTTTTTTTCTTTTGCCCCCCCCCCCTTTAATTAAGAGAGAGAACAGAATTACAGAACTGTTTTACTAAAAAAAAATCCCAAGTGCCCAACTTCTAGAAAGACATGTCCACCTCTGAATAAAAGTAGAGAGCAGCTGTGTTGAAGAACATGTTTGTTTTTGTGTGTCTGCGGCCTCCCTGGTTTCTCTATTTGTCACATCTCCCGTTCAGCATCACTTTCGCTGCCGTGGCAGAGATAGCCAGGCAGCGCTGCATCCACGCCATGGGTTTTGAGGGAAGAGGAAAGAGCGGGATTAATAATGCATTAGCTTTGCAGCCCCATCGCAGGGAAAATAAACAAAATAGTAAAAGTTGCGGTGAGGGCAGGCAAGTGGCGTAATAGCCAGAACGCATTAGTCCTGCAGGCACACCGAGGGGATATAAACAGGATAATAAAAGTTGGGAGCGGGAATGCATTAGTCCTGCAGTCACATCAGGGGGAAAATAAACAAGATAGTAAAAATGATTTGGGGGGGTGGGGAGGGGGCGCGTCCTCCGGCC
>VZRF01003176.1:448385-686529 GCA_013396875.1 Vireo altiloquus
TGCGCGGTGTTGACGACGGTGTTTTTAACCCTTAGATGGTCTCCAGCGAGCCGCTGCTGCTGCCGGTGTCACTGGAGGGCGAGTTCTCCAGTAGCATGAAGGAGATGATCGGCGGCTGCTGCGTGTGCTCCGACGAGCGGGGCTGGGCCGAGAACCCGCTCGTCTACTGCGACGGGCACGGCTGCAATGTCGCAGTGCATCAAGGTGAGCGGGCAGGCGAGGGCAGCGCACCCGCTCCGGCCCCCACCACTTCCTTCTTGGTGCTCCCTGTCTTCTTCCCTTGGGCCTGCTTCCTTCCCCCCGCCACCCCCCGGCCGTTTTTCTCCCCTTCTTTCCCTCCCCCTCCCAGCTCCTTATTTTTACCCATGAAGCCTGTTTCCCTGTTTCTAAGGCCACGTGCTTGCTGGTTTGGCTTGCTCTGTCATCTTCTGTCCTACCAGTCTGTCTGTCTTTTCCCTCACATGAGACTTACTATATTATCTTCTACGTCGTGGCTGTGAGAAAGGAAGAACTCACGTTTCCAATTTTGTCCCCCTTTCTCTTCCCCTATATGTTTTCTGTGCCTATGCTTCCCAGTCTACTTTTGCACCCTGTTAACAACCTCAGCTGCGACATTCCAAAGACTATCTGAAATAGCTCTTAGTCTTTGCAGAACTTGTTACTATACTCTGTTCTGGTAGTTACTGTTGTGTTTTTTCCTTCCCGTACTCTATCCCTGTTGTCCCTGCCTTTCCCAAGTTTGGAGAAGTTATTTGAGGGACAGCCAGGAGTAGAAGGGTTTAGGATTGGAAGAGAGGGGTGCTAGGAAAGACTTAGCTGTCATGTGATTTCTGTCTCTGCCTGCCTTTCCTTGAATGTCATTTGGCTGATGTTTCCTGGTAGATGAAGAGACTTCCTGTTGTGGTTCTGCAGGGGGAGGGTGCTGTTTGGAATGGCTGATGCTGGATTTGTTTGGCTTAGTGGAGGCTGGTTGATTGGTTTCCAGCTCAGTTCAGGAGCTGGCATGTTCCCTCTGTGTTTCTGTCAGTGGATTGACCCTTCCTGTGAGAGCAGAGGAAGAGACAATTCTGCTGCTTACATTGTAAGAAAGGAAGTCATCATAACTTTTGCTTTATGGTAGCAGAAATAAGAAATAAGATGGTAGCTTTTCAATACCGACTCCTAAGCAGTCATATGAACTCCGTGACTGGCTTTTTGTCTACTTACAGGTGGTGGACAAATTGGAGGAGACAGAAAATCCTAAATCCAATTCATTAATCTGAATGCCTAGTACATGTGAAAATGCTACTAATGCGTGTCTCATGCTTGGTCTGAAATTGTGCTGAAGATGATATAATAACTGGTTGTTCCAAGTATATGCTCCTTTGTAAGTTGACAAATAGTGAGAAATAATAGTAATTTAAGGAGATATGCAAAACGATTTAGTTATTGCTGTTAACATTGGATTGAAAACAGAGGGGAGCTGACAGGATTTCTGAAATTAATCTGGTTTTGAATTGGTTATCTGTCGTCTTAAGAGCTGACTATTGTTAACTAGTAGGTTGACTGCTCTTGTGGAATCTTAGGATCATGAAGAGGAACAGTAAAACATGAATACTTCTAGAAGTCATACCTGAAACAGCTATTAGTTTTGCATTATCTGGGACATCTTCTTTTATATCTAGAGCCTTGCTGATATTTTCAGTGAAAGAATTAGATGATAGCAGCAGTTGGAGCTGAAATAGCAGGAACAAAAATCAGTTATAGAAAGTATTCCTAGTATAGAGAGACACACTTCAGTATGTACAAGAAATCAAACTTTTTTTTTTAAAAGTCATATCCAAACCTGAATTGGAATCTGTCAGGAAGTATGCAAAATTCTGCTTGATCTAAATCAAGAAGCTGTTGTAAAGATCTTAAGCAAAGAAGAGCTCCACGTTTTGATTTCCTGTATCATTGATACTTTACATTTCGGATTTGATAGGTCATGTGAAAAAAGGTGGTAGAGGAGACATGTCCACTCTTTTTGTGGCATTTCTGTAGTAAATGTAGTAGTCTTCATGGTCAAAGCTCATGGTCTTTGTTTGAAGTACAAACAGCAGTATTCATAAAGCTTTATTAACTGCTTTGGTTTTGTTATTACAATTATTTTTAGTTCAGAAGAAACTTCTTTTCAGTTGTAAGCCATTGGCAAGATGTGAAGGACAAGATCTCTTCATGTGTTTAAAGAAGCTTTGCATAGTAGTGGAAATAAAAACGAAAGAAAGCCCTGAAACTCTGTAAACAGTATCACAATATATCAGAGCACAAACCTGTGCTGGACTCTTCCAGGCTCTAGGTGTACTCTGTTACCCTGGCAGATACTGAAGTACTTCACTTCAGGTTCAGTCTTTCCCCAACTCGTGTTGCCTTTGGATCTCCTTGCCAGCTCTGTCTCTGAATTGCATTTTATACTTGTTTCTTACTCTGCATTGTCACTGGCTAACCTAAATGTATGATTGCACATTTAAAATCTCCCTCTTAATATCTAAAGAGAAATTCAGAGTCCCCCCCATCTGTGGCTAATATAGATGCAATGAAAACAAGATGTTTTTTCTGATACTAAAGAATTTTACTGTACAGTAGAAAGGGCTTATCAGAATAGTTTGGCCTGCAGGTACTTGAATAAAGTATTTTAAAATCTTGACAACTCATCTTATTATGACTATGTGTATGTATATAATAGGAAATTATTTCATTGACTTTCCTTCTTGGAAATAAAGCTGTATTAGCCAGAAGTTTTTATACTGCTGTTGCATTACTGTTTTTCATCTCCAAGCTATCACAAAATCAATATATTTGTGTAGTGTAACTACAGTTACTAGTTTAATCTCAGCTTTCTTCATAACTTTAAATTAATCATATTTTTTTTTCTACTTACACATTTAAACCTGATTTTTGTATTTAAGTAACATATGACTGTTGGGAATTGAGTCTGACATCATATCTTTAATACTTTGGGATTATCTTTGACCAAAGTGTTTGGCTTTTTGGTTCTTTGTTATTTGCTACACCCTTATAAATATTAGAATATACTCACTTTTGTTCTCGTGTTTTCATTCCCTCAGTAGTTCCTAAGGTTGCTTGATGTGTGCATTTCTAACATGAGCAGTATTGCCAGATTCCTAAACGCTTTTTTTTTCTTTGGAATTTCATACCAAACTCCTGGGATTGCTTTTATATACTATAAAAATAGAGATGACTGTCTTGCAGATAGATCTGCATGTCTGAAAATGTCTTTCCTAAGGATTTATGTTGTAGCCTGGCTCAAGTTGCAGCTAATCCTAGCCCTGATGCTCAGTTCAGTTTGTATTTACAGCTTAGAATTTTCTGTGGTAAAAAAGCAAATTTTGTTCGGTTCACTATGGATTTTCTGCTTAAGACCAGTTATTTTACTTATAAAAGTAAGAAAACTGGATAGTAAGTGTATGAATAAAAGTCTTATGAAGAACTCAGATTTGTTTGGTACTTTTAGTTTGCTCTTAAGAAAGACCTCATAATAACAAGCATCTGTCACTTATAGTGAAGTGTCTTACCTGTTTTGCAGGTAAATAAATAGCAAAACAGGTCACATACGAAACATTGCTGCTTTTGAGTGGTTATGTTACTTTTCAAGCTAATGTGGGTTTTTTTTTCATTTAACAAATTCTACATAGTTTTTAAAATGTAAGCTGGTACTTAATTTCTTGTACTTTTGTGGTAGCATTTCATGTATGAATGTCAATTTGACTTTCTTGATAATTAAAATGATGTGAGATCGACTAATAACTAAAACTAATATGTTTTTTATAACACATTATTAGTATTGTAGTGCTGTTTATGTTTGCTGAAGTGTTCTCTCTTGTTCAAAACAGCTTGCTATGGAATTGTTCAAGTACCCACTGGACCATGGTTTTGCAGAAAGTGTGAATCTCAGGAAAGAGCAGCCAGAGTGGTATGTATTTTGTTTATTAAGTAATGCTAGTTAAAATCCTTGTGTGGATGATATTTACCTAAGTGTTACAGTAACAGTAGAAAAGAGCTTTGCTTTCTGTTCTAACTCATCTAAGTGCTGTTCAGAAAGATTGTTTGTCTTCTTATTTTTTTAAAGTGGAAATATGTAACTGTCTCTAAAGTATTCTGGTAGTTTCAGGGTATGGGGTTTTTGTTTTTTAGGTGGTGGGGTTTTTTTAGTTTGTTTGGTTGATTTTTTGTTTGGTTGGTTGGTTTGGTTTTGGTGTTTTTTTTTTTTTTTTCTTTTTTCCTATTTTTTAGGTTTTGGTTAATTTTGTCAGTGTAACACTTACATAGTTAGGTACAGGAAGTAAATAAAATCTGTGTCCAGTTTTCTTTTACAGCAACTTTAGGTTGCTAGTTAAAAACTTCAGTCTAGGAACACTCCCAATAAGTAGTGTTGTTAATTTCAAAAACTTGGAATGTGATGCTTAGAATTGAAGAAATATTTTCTTTCTGGTTTTTAAATTTATTTTATGGTAA
Source organism: Vireo altiloquus (assembly GCA_013396875.1). Taxonomy (NCBI): domain Eukaryota; kingdom Metazoa; phylum Chordata; class Aves; order Passeriformes; family Vireonidae; genus Vireo; species Vireo altiloquus. The sequence goes on from VZRF01003176.1 coordinate 452,880, forward strand.
ATATTGGGGATTCAGATAATGCTTTTCTTTTTTTTACCATGGTTACATGAGGTTTTGTTTTGGTCATACTTGTATGTTGTTAAATGAAACAGGATGATGTCAGGCATTTTTAGAAAAAGAGAATCACACTTCTCCCTACTTGGCACTTCTTAGTTTGTCTTCCAGCAAAAGGTAAACTGAGAGAAGTGAGAGTATTTAGGAAGACTAAGCTAAGCTGTTCCTTTGCCTCTGAAAAGAAATTTAATTGGAAGAGAAGGTGGTGCAGCATCTTAGAGCAATGTGTAAACTGTTTCTAACCTTCATATCTAAAAACAAATGAGGAGTCAGAGACCAAATTTTCAGTTACTGTCAGTGACTATCGTTGTGTTTACATGACCTGCTTGCTGGACCTATTTCCTTTTCTACTATAAAGTGCTGTAGAAATGGTGGTAAGACTAACTGTTGAATAAATTTTTGGCACAGGTCTAAAGAATCTCATTCCTCTACTTTTTCCCAGTTTTTGCCACTAATGTTTTCATAATGCCCAGTGTAACCAAGACTTAGCTCTTCCAAAGCAGACCTATTGGTCTGCAAGAAGGGACTGATTTTGGTATGCTCTTCAGGTATTTGTCAATAGAAAATCAAAACTCTTTCTAAAGAAAGGCTGTTTCTTTTCCTGGGGAGACCATCACATGTGTTAAGTTTTATGGGTAGCATTTTTTAATGTTGCTGAGTTTGATGTGTACAGGTTCAGAGCAGAGTTAAAAATACAGAGGAGGGGGAAAGATGGCCAGTGGCTATAAGAGGATTTTGCAAGAGTGTGATAGGGAGTCCACATCTTGGTTTAGGATATAGTTAATCCTGGCTTCTCTGACACAAGGAATGAAGAGAACTGTCCAGAGTTCTATAATAAACAACATCTGCATTTTGATAGTTTCTTCAGTTTACCAAGAGAATAGTTTTGATAGACTACTTTACTTTGCTGTTTGAAGTGAAGAAGGAATAGTGATAAACTTAACTGAATTCTCTTCCCTGTTCTTGTTTCTACAGTGTCTGTTCAGTTCAACAGGTTGATTACGGATTTTGTTTTGGAAAAAAAAATACCGGATTTGTAATGTAGTGTAGGTTTAAATGGTTCTCAGGTGAAACCGATTGCATGTGAGCTATAACAGCTGAAGTTTTAACAACTACTTGTCTGTTAGTGAGTGAGAAACATGGTGGCTGTATCTGAGGTATCTTGAAGCACCTCTTGACATTCAGAAACTGAAGTCAGCCCTGCCCTCAGTATGGAAACTGGAACTTTACCGTAAGCAGTTTAGCAGACCCAGAAGTTGTAGCATACTTGCTTACAAAAGTGTCATCACTGTATGAGACTGAAGCTTAGTTTTTCTCTTGGCATTTTTGCCTATAAACAAAACCAGAATTAAATTAACCATATTACATTGGCTATGCTTCTGCTTACTTACTTTTAATCTTTAAAAAGACCTCAGTATTGCATTCAAGGCATATTTTTCCGTGCTGATGCTGTGTTGTGTGTTTTTGGGGTGTGTATTTTTTTTTTTTTATGCTTCAGTTGCTGGGCAAATAACTTTGTTCTGATAAGCAACTGCAGTTTGGACAGTTTGCATAATGGATATATTGAGGTGACTGGTAATTATTTGACTTTATAATCATGCTTATGTAGTACATAACTGAAGATTATAATCCCAGTATGCACATTTTACAATCATTGTGTAAGTTTTTAACTATTGCTTGAAAAATCTTTCTGTAAATTAGCTCATTTTCTTAGCTGACCTGTAGTGAGCTGGGAATGCAAGTCTCTTCAAGATGGGTGGTGGCTGCCCAGCTTTGCCTGTGTCAGCACCTGCGTAGGGGGCCCTTTTGGTGTCTTCAGATGTACGTGAACTTCTGAGTCAAAAAGCAGAGCAAACACATATTGATGTAGAAAAAAACAATTTTGGGGTCTGTGTGAGGTTGTATGTATATGGACTACTGCATAAGGGACTTTGGGTCCTGGCTTGAGAAATTGCATGGTGCACGTATGTTGTCCAAGGGCTGATAGTTCTGGTACCGAAAGAGAGACTGCCGAACTAATCTTAGGATTTGTAGCACAACTGTTGTTCAAAAAGACTTTTTTCCCCATAATCCTGTTATGTGTCAAACATCTTCCTTGATGATCTTATGTTAAGAATAATTTAATATAGTATATAATGGGGTAAAAATAAACAATGTGTTTGTGGTTTACTACAAGCTAGTACTCTTCATACTCTTCATGAAGGAGCTGCAGTAATCTGTGTGATAGAGATATCAGGCAGCAGGGAGGAGTTCACCATTTGTACAGGTAGCTTGGTCAGACTTTCTAGCTATGTGTAGGTCCTGATCCTTGTGAATCCAACTTGATTAAGAGAGACCAGGAGGTCTCAATACTGAACTTCAGTGTTAAGAATTACAGGAAATTTTACTACCTCAAAGCACAGCTCAGATGGTAAATGTGAGGAGCTCAGATGCTAAATGTGAGGTCGGTTTGCTTCCATTGCAGGTGTATCACTATGCTGTTGATGTGTTTCACTGGAATATGAATATTGTAAGCCTGTCCTTGCATCTGGAAAAATCAGTTTGGACTTGGTACAAATTACTCTATTGTCATAACAGTGGTGTTTTTTTCCACTTGGCATTTCTGTGTTAGTTTTTTTTTGTGGGGTGGCTTATGAAGTTAAATGCAGTCATGGTCCAGAACTGAGTCAGCACATTTGTGTGACACTACAGCTTCTCTAATAAGCCACCTGGATTTTAGTCCTGGGGAATGTGCTGAGGGGGCTGAATCCCTGTGGAGCTAGCCATGTAAGACTTGAGATGGCATCCATCTGGATCTCAGCTCAGTCTGGCATAACTGGAGTCTCTGTGCTTGCACATGTGTTTCTTGGAACTTGGTGTGGAGACAAAAAGACCATCATTGCAGAGTAAGTTTAGATCATACAGTACTCAGTACTTAAGAGTTCAGAGCAGTAGAAATGCAGCTGTACTGTTTACCCAGTTCAGGTACGTGGTGTGCTCATAGCGATAGGTTCCTGCTGGTTATTCTTCCAGACCTGAGCTGCAGCTGCATCTGCTGCACAGATGATCCAAAGTCTGAATGCTTGAATTTTAAATTTTTTTAAAAAATTTGTTACTATAACAAGAATTGGAGCTCTCTCCAAATTCTTTTTTTAATTATTCACAATTTTTTTTGTTGAGTTGCTCGTAAGAATTGTTTGATGTATCTGTATTTTTGCATGTCACCTTCAGCATTTATGTAGTGTAAAATAAGCATAGGTGCATTATTATTACTTGCATTTTTCCTAAACAGAAAGAGGCAAAGAAGGAGGAACTAGGAATGCAGTCTTTCAATATGCAGACAGGTTTGTGATGAGAGCTCTGACACCTCTGGCTCAACAGGCTGCCTGCAGGGGAGTGAGAACTCTGTACTTATTACACCTATATCTGTAAATTGGAATGAATGTTAATAAATACAGTCACAATACAAGTGAACTAAACTTTATTTTAGAAGAAGAAAACGTGCTGGTTTTTTTTTCTTCAATCTGAAATACTGTCCACCAATAAGCACTAATATACTCTACAGTCTCTTTGAAGATATTTCTTGAAATAATTCTTAAAGCAGTGTTGAAATGAATGTTTCTTTAATGTGTATCCATATTTTTCCTTAAAGGACACTTTATGTAAGAATATTAGTATAACTGTAACAAATATTACTAGAAGAATTGCTTTAGTTTTGAGCGCACTACAGAAAAAAGTGATCTGTGTGCTTTTGTTACTCATCTGGGTTTTTATGAATGATTGTGCAGTCTAGAAGGCATTGAATATTAGTTTGTAGCTGGATAACTTGAGTAAAAAGTCTGCCTAAAGATACTTAGGCAGAACATATTGTATTGGGTTTGTGTGACAAGGTTTTGTTAGTAAGGGGGCTACAGGAGGGATTTCTCTGAGAAGCTGCCAGAAACATCCCCTGTGTCTGACAGAGCCAATGCCAGCCAGCTTCAGGACAGACCTGCTGCTGGCCAAGGCTGAGCCAATCAGCAACTGTGGCAGTGCCCCTGAGATAACATATTTAAGAATGGATAAAAAAATCCTGCTCAATAGAAACTGCAGCTGGAGAGAGGAGAGAGAATGTGTAAGAGAAAACAACTCTGCACATACCAAGGTCAGTGAAGTAGGAGGGAGAGGAGCTACTCCAGATGCTGGAGCGGAGATTCCCCTGCAGCTGGTGGTGAAGATTCTGGGAAGGCAGGCTGTCCTCCTGCAGTCCATGGAAGCCAGCTGGGGAGCAAAGATCCACCTGCAGCCTGTGGAGGACCCCATGCTGGAGCAGGTAGATGCACCTGAAGAAGGCTGTGACCCCATGGGAAGCCCGTGCTAGAGTAGGCTCCTGGCAGGCTTTGTGGACCTGTGTAGAAAGAGGCCCATGCAGGTTTGCTGGCAGGACTTGTGACCTATGGGGATTCCATACTGGAGCAGTCTTTCTGTGGGACTGCTCCTCATGGAAGGGGGCAGGCTGGAGCAGTTTGTGAAGAACCGGAGCCAGTGGGAAAGTCTTATGTTGGTGAAGTTGGTGGAGGATGTCCCTTGTGGGAGGGATCCCATTCTGGAGCAGGGGGAGAGTGTGGGGATTTCTACCCCTGAGGAGGAAGAGAAAACACTGTTTGTGATGAACTTACCACAGCCCCTATTCCCTTGTGCTGTTCTGTGGGAGGAGGTAGTGGAAATGGGTAGTGAAGTTGAGCCTGGGAAGAATTGAGGGGTGGGGAGAAAGTATTTTAAAATTCAGTATTTATTTTCTCATTGCTCTACTCCTATTTGCTTGGTAATAAATTAATTTTTCTCCAAGCTGAATCTGCTTTACCCATGATGCTAACTGGTGAATGATCCCTCCCTGTCTTTATGTTGACCTAGGAGCCTTTTCTTCAGTTTCTTCTCCCTGTCCAGCTGGGGAGGGGAGTGACAGAGCTTTGGTGGGTACCTAGTATCCAGCCAGGATCAATTCACCATGGTGTGTCTTGGTGCTACAGATGGGGCATAAAGAAGTCAAGATAGGGAAATTGGGGAGGTAGCAGGCAAAACTTGGACTGAACAGAATTAAGAGAGAAAAGTGGAATGATTGTGGAGACTGTGTTGTTCTGATTGTGGTGAAGGTGAAAATTTTTATTTTGATTCTGTTGATTGATGTGTATTTCCATTACTTAGATGTGTGAGTGTTGTTTGCTTTGCTTTTTATGAGTATGAGAAAATATTTTTTCCTGTGCACATTTTGTTGGTGTATGTCGTGAATACAGACCCATAACGTTACTGTACTGCAACTCAAAAGGTGACAGAATTGCCTAGCACTGCAGTGTCTGGTCTGCAAGGTTAGTACAAGAAGTGCAGAAGGTGCTGCAGAAGTGCAGTATAGTTTCTGTGTACTTTCCCCACATATCAAAGTGGGAATATTAATGCCTTTTGTGATTGTGCTTCCTTCATGCTTCTGTTTTTCCTTTTTTTTCTGTGTGCTGCATTTTTCCCTGCTTGTATGCATACTTGTTACTTGGTTTCTAAATACACAGATGAGTTCATAAACTTACCTGAAGCACTTCCCTACAGCAGAGAAAAGGTCGGTTACTTTTCTTTTAAGTTTTGGTTGCCTACAGTTTACTGAAATGTACATGTAATTTGTGCAGTAATTTATGATTACATTATGCAAATTATAGTTACATAGAGTATTCAGGCTTTAAAACAGTGTTACATCACTTGAGTACTACTTGATCAAAAATTTTTTAACACAGATATAATATCCAATGTCAATATAACAGGTACTTCAGTAAATAGTCTAAATGTTCTATGGCAAAACTACTAATCAAAGTGAGACTAGAACAAAACATTTTACCTTACAGGAATTGCATAATCCTTATGTAGAAATGTTTTATGACTCATTGTATTCACTGGCAGAAGAAGTCTCTAAAGTAAACAAGGAGTTCCTCGACTTGTGAGAAACCTTACTTAGACTAGACGTATTATAGCTAGGAATTTTTAGGATAAAGCTGTGGTGTGTTGCACAAGAACATTGAAGTGAACCACTGCATAATGTATTTTCTTCATATAGATTGAATTGGGTCAGTAGCATACTTTCAGGCTGATAACAAAAACTTGGATGTTTAGTTGGAAATGCAGCCAAATGTAACAGGCATTTCTCATAGCCTTCTGATGCTTTCCATTAAAGATCAATGTGTGAATCTTAAACTTTATATATGTTTATAATTTGGATTCTTGCAACATCTAACAGGGCTTACTAGTCTTAAATATGTAGTGGGAGACTTACGGTTTTGGACTTCTGAAGCTGGAGTAGCCAGATCGGAGTACAAGTTTTGTGTCATCACTATGTTACGTCATAATCTACACTTTCTCACTTCTCGTTAGCTTACATACACTGAGTGAAAGTATGACTAAATGTCACCTGTAGTACTTACTGAGTGGATGGTCTTGGAAGAATGCTGATTTGCATGTTGAGTGCCTCTAATCTTCTTGTCATAGTCTACAAATTTATTATCTACAGTAGATGTTTTTGACAGAGCTAGCTAAATCTGCATATATTTTTATCTGATGCATTGATAAAAAGAACTAGATTGAGTCTCTTTAATTATCCGGGTATAAACCCCAAAATGCTTCAGGTAGTCAGTCTGTTTTTCTTTTACCTGTCAACTGTCTGCTTTAAAAAAAAGTTCTTTCCTTCTCTTGGGACAGGTGACTGAATAGAGATGGGGCAGAAATTTGGCAAATTTGTCAGCATCAAAAATGGTTATTTGAAGATGAAAATGACTTAATTTCTTAAGTTGTCAAGTTGCAGAACATAGCACTTTGGAAGAGAAGTACTGACAGCATGCATTCGTTTGCTCTATTAGTGATGTCAGCCAGTTGGGGATTTGTGGATGTGGCAGAAGATACTTTGATTCCTCTTGGTTCTTCGTTGTGGTTTATGAACACTGGAGTCTGGTGTGAATCATAGGCTAGAAATGTTGCAACTTTAATTTGCTTCTTTTTGGATATTTGATTGAAAAATTGTGTAGTTAGCTGCTTGCCGACTTCTTCAAATCCTGGCATGGTTGCAAGCTATTGTTTATAGAGCCATTTAGATCAAAATAGTGAAGGTGGATATTTTGTGAGTTTATAAGGTCTTAAAATACCATAGGTTGAGAGTATTGATAAAGTATATTGCTATCCCACTGTTGTTTAGAAACCGATAAATAAGAAAGTGTGGATTTGGTTTTGTAGATAGTCTCTTCTTTGGCTGGGCCACGTGTTCCTAAAGCAGCTCATCCTTTTTGCTGTATCAAGCAGGGTTAAAGTGAACTTTTGACTCTGGCAAGTATTACAAAGCATGGGTGTTAAAACAGAAATAAACACTAATATGAATTTTCATAGTACCTAACTGTTTTTAAAGAAAAAACACAAATCATCAGTAAAATATCAGTGTAAAAACATTTGATATGAATAGATAGCCTAAGTTTGGTGTGAGTAGAGGTTCAGTAATTTTAAGCAGCTGCTGGAAATGCTTGTGAGTTTTACTGAACTTTCTGGAGACTTCAAGGGCTGAGATGTTGATCTTCCCTGGTTAATCTTTTTATGTTGGCAGTCGTGATCTTGCTTCATAGAAGATGGCTTGAAGTAGTGAATGGAAAGATGAGATGTCACTGCATTCTGATGGCTGGGGTAAGCTGTTGCCAGCAGATGTAGATGTGGTCAGTCTGGTGCACATCCTGTTGCTGGGTCTGTTTTTGTGCTGACTGCCTGTAAATTCACATCTATTGATAGAATTTATGCGAAGATCTAAATTTCCAGATAAAAATATCTTGGCAGCAGTGTACTGGTTTGCAACACTCTGCAAATCGTCTGCAGGTTTTTCTTTTTGTTGTCTAGTCTTGCAAAAACTGGTACTTTGTAGGCTCTGAGATACTTGTTTTTCTGTTGATAGCCTCTGATTAGCTAAATTTGAGTTAGGTTTTCTATTATGAATAATCTAGTTGTTTAGTTGTGGTTCTTTATTTCAATTAGCACACTTTTATTGAAGTGTCTTTAGAATATGGTGTCTCTTATAGACAGAGCTATGTTTACATTGGTTGTTCAGTACCATATTTTTCTGAATCTAACAGAGTTTAATCGTTAAAATTACCCCAAATTTTTCCAGGTTTTTTAGGGGGGAAAGAGAATTCTTCCTATTTTCAGTGCATTCATTCCAATGTACATTTGTTATTTTTTTTACTTTTATTTTTTTCCTATTGAAGAAAAGACACTAGGGTAAGAAGAATGTGGAAAGTATAAAAGGAAATTAGAAAATATAGGATTCTTTCCCATGGAGAAAATGAAATACTTATTTCAGATCCTTTAGGGGGAGAAGGAAAATAAATACCAAGAGTGTTTTGAGCTGAGAAGATTATTTTTTGTTGGAAGAAATGAATAAACTTCAAGTAGTTATGTATAGGTTCGATGATGTATGTACAGCATTGGCATAACTGAAACTCTAGATGTGATTTTTAATAAACTTTGTGCTCAGAGCTGTTTTCTAGATGGTCTTTTTTTCTCAGAATATTTATGTTTTTGACAGGAGTAGGTATGTGTCTGCCAACATTAAATTGTTTTACGTTAACTAAAATAACTACCCATATCAAGATCTTTATCCTCATAAACCAGTTTTTAAATCCATATTAAGATACTATTAGGGTATTATTATCATATTATTAAAATATTATTCGAAGTGTATAAGACTACCTAATGTATTGAAGTCTGTAGGATTGGGAAAGATTGTCTTTCCCAATAATAAAGAATATTAGAGGTGACTTTTAGAGGTCTCTTTTTTCCTGGTAATACCCAAGGGTGAGACAAAATGTTATGGAATACTGGTGAAGGCAGGTGAAGCTGTACCACAGAACTTGAGACATGAGTATCTGGACACAGTCAGTTGTGCTGCAGGCTTCTGCACCTACTGATAAATGGGAGTCAGGGCTGCTAAGAGCATCATGGTCTGCCAGCTGGAAAGTCATTGATTGGAAACCACCTCTCTGATCAGCTGCTTTGCTTACCTTTGTAAATCTGTCCATGTACTTTGGGAAAGTGTGTTGAGTTAGTGCATTGTAATATATACAGAAATACCCAGTAGCATTGATGCCTTAGGTTTTAACTTTTATACTTTTCAAATCCTGTACTCTGAAGTTTCCTGTAGCTTGTTGAGTGCTGTTCTCTATGCTAAGATAGACATAACAGAGCCTCTCCAGCTTGCTCTCCAAGGACACCCAGAACAAGAACTCTAAACCATCATCTTGGGGAGGAGGGGCAAGCTTGGGGAAATTCCATCATTGGCTGGGTTCTGGTTGGTGAATTTATGCTGATTGACCTGTCATCCATTTTGGGATCCACTGAGGCAGGACCCTCTGGAGCCCAAAAGTGTACATCTGAAGGCCTTTCACCCTTTTTTCCTTTATTCCTGTCTAGTCTCTGTTTTAGGTAGCCATTTAAGGCATCAGCATGGTGTGCTGTAAAATAGATGTATTTGAAAGCAAATTCAGAAGTAATAAAAGGCTTTCTACTTGGCAATTGACTCTTTCCTTTTAAGTTAATTTGAAATAGTCATAAGAATTTGAAGGATTCATAGAATCATCTATTGGTTAAGGTTGGAAAAAACCTCTTAAGATCATTGAATCTAGCTGTTAACCTAGCCACCATTGTGTTCAGCACTAAACCATGTCTCTAAATGCCACATCCACATGCCTTTTGAACACTTTCATGGGTGGTGATTTTTCACTTCCCTGGGCAGCCTGTTCACCCTTTCAGTGAAGAAATTTTTCCTGATGTCCAATCTAAATTTCCTCTGGTGCAACTTGAGGTCATTTCCTCTTGTCCTATCACTTGTTACCTGGGAGAAGAGACCAACACTCACCTTGCTACTTGCCTCTTTCAGAGACACAGATGCGGGGTTGTAGATAAGCTATTCCCTGAGTCTCCTTTTCTCCAGGCTAAACAATGCCATCTTCCTCAGCTACTCCTCATCAAACTTGTGCTCCAGACCTTTCACCGGCTCCATTGCACTCTCTGGACTCTCTCCAGCACCTCGATGTCCTTCTTGTACTGAGGGGCCCAGAACTGGACCCAGGATTTGAGGTGTGGCCTCATCAGTGCCAAGTACAGGGGGATGGTCACTGCCCTGGTCCTGCTGGCCACTCTGTTGCTGATCCAGGCCAGATGCCATTGGCCTCTTGGTCACCTGGGCACTCGCTGGCTCATGTTCAGCTGCTGTTGGCCAACACCCCCAGGTCCTTTTCCAACTTGCATCTTTCCATCCACTGTCCCCAGCCTGTAGCACTGCAGGGGTTGTTGTGACCCAAGGGCAGGAGCAGGCATCTGACCTTGTTGAACCTCAGCCCTCTGGCCTCTCCCCATCAATCCAGCCTGGCCAGATCCCCCTGCAGAGCCTTCCTGCCCTCCAGCAGATCAACACTCCCACCCAACTCAGTGTGTCTGCAAAGTGCCTGAGGGTGCCCTTGATCCTCTCCTCTGGATCATTGATAAAGATATTAAACAGAACTGGTCCCAACACAGAGCCCTGGGGAACACTACTGGTGACTGACCACCAGCTGGATGTAATTGCATTCACCAACATCCTCTGAGCCCAGCCATCCCAACAGTTTTCTACCCATCCAACAGAGCACCTGGCCAAGCCATGAACAGCCAGCTTCTGCAGGAGATGCTGTGGGTAATGGTGTCAAAGGCTTTAATAAAGTCTTGGTAGACACATCCACAGCCTTTCTGTCATCCACAAAGTGGGTCACCTTGTCACCAAAGGAGATCAGCTTAGTCAGTCAAGACGTGCCCATCCTGGCTGGGCCTCATTTCCCTGGTTGTTCAGCATATGCCCTGTGATGGCACTCAAGCTGATCTGGTTCATGACCTCCCCACTACTGAGGTCAGGATCATTGTCCTGCAATTCCCTGGATCTTCCTTTCAGCCTTTCTTGTAGATAGGTGTCTCAGTTGCTAATCTCCAGTCAACTGTGACCTCCCTGGTTAGCTAAGGCTGCTGGTAAATGGTTGAAAGTGAGTTGGCAAGCTCTTTTGCCAGCTCCCTCAGTACCCTTGGCTGGATCCCATCCAGTCCCATAGACTTGTGGCTAAGTGGCATAGCAGGTCACAGACAATTTTCTTCCTGGATTATGGGAACTCCATTCTACTCCCCTCTTCTGTCTTCCAGCTCATGTTTTCATTAAAATGTGAACTAAAATTTGCACCAAGTGGATTTAACCATTCTTCTGTTTGATTAATGATTAACAGGAGAGCAGCATAAAATGTTTTGTCTGACAAGTTTTAACTGCTATTGATGAAAAAAATTGAAAGAAGTTGATTGGTTTTCAAGAATTGTAATGCTGATTGTAACTGACTATTTTGTTATTTGTAACTTTATTGATCGTGTATTGCCATCTGATAGAGTTGTTTCTTTCAGTTAAATACTGTTGAGGCTTGGGGTTTCGTTTTTTTCCCCTGTTTTCAAGCAGTATGAGACAGTAATTTTGTGATGAAAACCTACTTAGGAGAAAAAAAACTGTTCTGGAAGTGTGTCGTACTGGGTATATGCACCTTGACAGTGAATATAAGCTTCCAAACAGAATGTTTTGCGTATATGGCTGATGCCTGTTGAAAATCACGAAATATATGAATATCAGGGAAATATCAAACGAAATTGAGGCCAAGAAATCTGTCTGTATTACTACCAACATAAAATTAGTCTGTTTCAAGTGTATGGTTTATTTATTTTTTAATTTATTTCTTTATTATTTAAAGGCCTTTGGTTGGACTTCCGCTCTGATTTGTAGCCAGTGTATATAATTGCACCTCCCAAAGAAGGTAGTCACGTCCTTTATATCCTTTCCTAACTGCTTGTCTGTGTTCCTGTTGTTATCTGACATTGTTGTTCGCGTAGCCTTACGGAAAGATGGCTCAAAGAAGTGATCTGACTGAAAAAAAATATTTATCTTTAGGTTGCTGGTTAGGATTTCTATATAGTCAATTGAGTGCTTTTCCCAGAGCAAGGAAGGCAGTAGAAAGTACACAGCAGGAGTTGGCCAGTGATGATCCTATGGCATCACAGTGCAATTATGCTACCTTAAAGTGAGCCCCTAGTAAAATCAGCTGGAGCTGCAGCCTGATTTCTTGTCTAACTTTAAGGAACTGTGGTCTGTTTAATCTGCTGTAGATCTTCTTGTGTTATTTAGGTTAACAGGTCACAGTGAAAGAAACGTTTTATTGCCTCATTGCAATGCTGGGAATTCAGTCCTGCAGGATTTTACTTGGTTGACAGTCATTATTCAGGTGAATGGTTCCAATGGCCTAGCTTGGGCCACAATTCAGTAAATTACTTGCACAAGAATTCTTTGACCTTTTTTTTTCTTGTAACAAGAGACAGCATATAATGGATGTCTGCAGATGATGCTTTATGAATGTGCTCCAAATTTTTAGAACCCTGAGGGAAGAACAATGTTATATTCCTATTAATATTTTTTTTCTTCTCCTGCTTGTATAGTCTTGTCCCTGTCTCTCTTTATCTTCCTTATTTACTGTGTGCCTTTTGCTCTTTCCCTTCATTTCAACATGAATAAGGTAGTCTCTTGGATTAAATCATCTTCTCAATGCTTTTCCAGTTGAAAAATTGGTAGAGCTAGGTTAACCAAAAAGACTTGAATAATTGTTTTTGTAAGATGTTACCTAATGCTGGTTAAGGTAGGTCTTAGTCCTGCTTAAAATGGAAAGGCATATTTATCTAGAACAGAGGAAGAACACTTTATGCCACAAAGCAGTGGAGCCAAGTTGGACCATCTCTGATTCAGTATGGGAAAATAGAATTACTTAGCTCCTTGTTTTGCTTTGGTCTTCCATTCTTATGACTTTTTTCATTAGTGGACACCTCTGTGGTTTGTTTTTTTTTTTTTTTCTGTTTCAGTTCTTTATTTTTTCTTGGTTTTTTTTATTTTTTTTAATAATTTTGGGGGAATAAATTCTTTCTTCTTCTGCATGGATGTCTTATGCTTCTGACTTTAGTTCTCAGCTGGGTGATGTTTTAAAAACTGGACTCCTCAGGAGGCAGTGGGTTTTTCATCAGATCCAGGCAATCTCAATTTGCCTGAATGATAAGGTTATAGGATCAGTCTGTTTTCTTAATTAAGTTGCTGTTTATGTGGCTCAGAAGTGAGTTGTGACAGTCACACTGTCAGACTCTTCCAGCTTCACAGCTTTGAGATTGGTTTCACTTTAGTCCTCTACAGGAGACTTCATAGTCCAAAGCAGTTCCTGCTGAGAGTTCACCCCTATTCTGCTTGGACAGAAGCTAGATCCATGAACTTAGTCTCTTCCACCAAAGAGCTGCAAAAACGAGATGTCCTTGCACTCTGTAAGGAGAGGAGGGAAAAGGGTGATGTCATTTCCTACAACTTCGTTGTGTTTCTTCAGCCAGTATTTGTCTCTTCACTCTCTTCAGATCTAATTGAGCTGCCTGTACCTGCAGCACCACTTGTGCTGCTGCACCTCCCTCTATGAGACTAGTGCCCTTCAGCACACCAAACGATGTGGTGATTTTCTAGGATCACAATCAACCTCTGTAGTGTTCACGTTTGCAATGTTTAACCTGATAATGTTTGTCTGAATTGTTGATCAGTCATAGCAGCTTGCTGTGTGCTCTGGTATTTTATAGGTGTTGTGTCTGTCCCTGCTACCCACTCCCTCTGCCCCCCAGAGCTGGTTTAGAAGTTCTCCACAGTGTTTTTTGAATGCTCAGACAATAAATCCATGTCAGAAATCCTTTTCCAGAGACAAGACTTATACAACTGGAGAAAAGAGCCCTGTAATGGTCCATGTGCTCAAATATTACAGACCATCTGTATGGATCATCCCATTATTCCATGTACTGTGTTGCATCATCAACATGCATGATAAAAAGATAAAAATATTATTCCATCCATTTTAGAACTAGTAATAAAGTGTTAGTTTAAGGAAGAAAAATTCTCCGCTTGCTACTTATCTCAAGGCATGAGATTGACTATTCCCACCTGGCAGAGTTCCTGGTTTTACTATTTATTTACTGGTGTCTATTGAAACTTGGCAGAGCAGAAATGGGTGACAGAATCTGAGAGTGTGAAAGCTGGTAAGGAGTTAGGTTCCTAATGCAGAGAAAAGGTGTAGAAGGGATCAGAGTTGCTCTCTGGTCTGTTACCTTATTAGGGTGCTACTTTATTGCAGATTGTAGCCAGATTTCATGGCACCAGAAGTGCTCTGTGTCATCAAAGGGCAAATATCTCTGCAGAGTTTCCAATCATCAGCACCATGAGAGCTGAGTGCAGTTCTGCATTCAAGTTTTCTTTTGCTGTCAAAGCTTCCACCTCCACTTAAGTCTTCTGTCTTGCATCTTCTCTGACTGGTTGCAGCTGCGACTGTAGAGGATTAATGAGGGACCTGAGTCCTTGTAGACATAGGAGACAAAAATAAATCAGGTGAAGCTGATGAGACTGAATGGAGCATGCTTAACTCTTCTGCATAAAGGACTGGCTCAGGTCATTGCAGTTTAGTGTCCTGTGATAATTTTGATTTATTTTGTGGTAAAGTTTGCACAAGAAGCTTGCTAATTTTTTCATTACTAACACTGTGGTGCTGTGACTTCCTGCCTTCAGTTTTGCTGATGCAGCTGTTTGTGGGATTATACTTAAATTGCATCAGTGATATGATTTGAATTAAAAATGTTAAAAAGTTTATTTCATTTCAGTGGTCTGTTCTGAGGGGCAACAGATAGTTGTGTCAGTAGCTGAGGGAGTGGTGGAGGGAGAAATTAATGAGGGGGAGATGAAGGGAAGAAGAGAACCTCCTAAACTGGTTTTACCACTTGTGAAAATGTATGTCAGACTTCCGTAGGCTTGCAGAGGTGAGGCGAGGTAGAAGCTGTTAACAGCTTCTCAGATACTTCATCTTTTCTCATTGGTTTTATGCTGCCAACTTGCAGCTTTGGAGTGGGAGCAAACTTGATTGCACTGTGAATACCAATGTGTACCAAGTTTCTTGCTTTAGGAATCTGGTTCAGTGTTTGAGAAATTAAGTGAAATGAAACAATTGTTTCATTTGCTGCTGTGTCTCTCGGCACTTAGTACTTAATATTTGGAGAGCTGAAGTGTTAAGATGCAGCTCACAAATATACTGCATGTGTAGGATTTTGTTTAAAATTAGCCGATCAGTTCATTTCAGTGTCTTGATGAAAAAAACCCCCAAAAAAGTGTAATGATCCCAGTCTGCAGGCAACTTCCAGAATGATTAAGAAGTTTTCAGCCACTTTTATATCTAAATTTCACCATAGACTTAATGGTGACTTTCTGTAAATTGCTGATCATTTCAGTGAGTGTGAGAGATGAGTGAAGCAAAAGACAAAAGGCTACAATCCTAAAGATTCTTGTTTCTGTGTGCAGCTCTCTATACCAGTGCACTGAGAAAAAATAATGTAAGAATTTTTCTATTCTACCCTCTGTGAAATTCTCTCTGCTGCTAATACAATGTTTTTTACAGGTTAAGAAAGATAGTATTACAAATTTCTTACAGGTTAAGATAGTCCTCATGATATACTTTAGCCATATGGATTTCAGGAATGAAATTTCTAGTTCCTCAAATAAGTTTGCACAATCTGTTTCTGAGGCACTTCTAGCCTCGCAGGCTCCTTTATCTGCTGTCTTGTTAGTTAGCTGATAATGGAGAATAGCACTGTTCAGGGAACAGGGAGAAGAACAGGTGTCCCACGCTTTGAAGGATATAGTGTTAAGTTTGCATCTGATAATCTTGATTTGCTTAAGAAGATTATTAGGTTTGTATGTTTTGAAAAATTGTTCCTAATCTGGAAAATATTAAGGTTGTAATAAAGTGTTTCGTAGGTATAGAATCCTGTATAATAGTGTTCCTGTGCTTGTAATTTGGAGCACTTGAAGTGGAATGTGTGTCAAATCTGTTAATTTCTGTCATCTCTGATTTGGAATTGGTTCACATGCTCTAGGACACTTAGAGATAAACATGATACTAGGAACTTGATATGAGGCAGTGATAGCAGAAAAACTGTTCTTTTGTGATCCTGGTGTATGTTGGAAGACTATTACATCATAGATGACTTGGACCCAGGACTGGAAGGGACACTAAGCAAGTTTGCAGATGATGCAAAACTGTCAGGAGCTGTTGAATCCTTCGAAGGCAGGGAGGCCCTGTAGAGAGACCTTCTCTAAAAGGTCCCTAAATTGGAGGGCTGTGTAATCACCAACAATATGAAGTTTAAGAAGGGCAAATGCCAGACTCTGCACCTGGGATGGGACAACCCTGAGTGTATGGACAGACTGGGGAATGAGAGGCTGGAGAGCTGCCCTGTGGAAAGGGACCTGGGAGTCCATGGGAAGCTGAACATGAGCCAGCAGTGCCCTGGCAGCCAGGAGGGCCAAGCGTGTCCTGGGAGGCACCAGGCACAGCATCGCCAGCCGGGCAAGGGAGGGATTGTCCTGCTCTGCTCTGCACTGGGGCAGCCTCACCTCGAGTGCTGGGGGCAGTTCTGGGTGCCACAATGTAAAAAAGATATTAAACTATTAGAGGGTCCAAAGACGGGCCATGAGCATGCTGAAGGACCCTGAGGAGAAGCCATGTGAGGAGCAGCTGAGGTCGCATGGTCTGTTCAGCCTGGAGGAGACTGAGGGAAGACGCCATTGGAGTCTACAACTTCCTCAGGGGAAGAGGAGGGGCAGACACTGATCTCTTCTCTGTAGTGACCAGTGACAGGACCCAAGGGAATGGTCTGAGGTTCTGTCAGAGGAAGTTTAGGTTGGATATTAAAAAAATATACCAGAGGGTGAAAAATCACCCAGAGTGTGGTTGGGCACTTAACCGGCTCCCCAGGGAAGTGGTCACATCACCAAGAGTGCTGACAGAGTTCCAGAAGTGTTTGGACAATACTGTTGGGCACATGGTGTGACTCTTGGGGAAGGTGCTGTGTAGGTGTAAGAGTTGGATTTTGATGATCCTTGTGTGTCCCTTGCAACTCAGCTTATTCTGTGATTCTGTTATCAAACTGCTTATTTCCGGACATGCAGTCTTGCTACATTTGTAGGGATAAGTCAACTTCCAACCTCCTTTTTCTGAGACAGAAAGTGAGTTTGATTTTCATCTCTCAGGATAAGTGGGAGTCAGCAGAGACTGTTTGGTCAGCCACAGTTCTGTGCACCTGTGCCGGTCATATCCACGGCACTTCTTAGTGATTGACCACCTTGAAAAATACAGAGAGGCTAGGAGAAGGAAATACAGTAGGGAGTTTTTGGACTGTGTCCAAACTTCTTGGCATGTAAGTCTACCCTGTACTATAGTTTTTGGAGGCTTGTCTTCAGAATTCCAGGGTGTGGAATCCAGGAATAAAATCTTGGAGGTAGAACTGTGAGTAGCTTTAACGTGTGTCACACTTTCAATATTTGGAGGAGAAAGCTTTATTTTTCACAAACTAACATTAATATTCAAGTAAAGGTTAAGGGAAAACACACCCATTCACTTCTAAAGAATGGTTGCTTCCTTAATATCGGATAACAGTTTTAATGTGTGTGGTTTCTTTTTCAATGCTTCTATGATCATTCCATTTTTTTATTTTATTTTTGCTTTTTTTCCTAGAGATGTGAATTATGCCCTCATAAGGATGGTGCTTTAAAGAGAACAGATAATGGGGGTAAGTTTTATTCTTGCTTTTTGTGAACTCTCTTATTTTGTATGAGGGAAATAAATCTGTGGAAAAAAAATCATAGGGATTCTAAACATAAAAGAAAACACTGACTGCTTTGGAAATAAATAACTGTTTTACAGTAATGTTTGTTTGTCCACTTCAGGTTCAGTTTAGTTTAAGGACATCTGTCATTATTCTTAGTTTCATTTTTAGGAAAAAAGTTAAAATAGAAAAACTGGATTTTTACACAAGATTTTAATGGGTAAAATCGATTAATTTTATGTGTATTTAGTTGGTGCCTGAGCATTTATAGAAAGTTGTTGAAAGTGCACCATTCATGAAGGAAAGTGGAATTTTTATGTCTATAGTCCAGACTGAATGAACCAGTGCATTTTCAAAGGTTGGCTCTTTCATGCCTGATTTACTAATAGGTTCTGTAACAAAGAAGTTAGAGCTGGAAAGTTGCAGCAGTGATTACCTCTCCCTTGCATCTTTCTAATTTCACTGTTCAGGTTATCATCAGTTCTGCTCCTGCTGAGTAGAACTGCTAGAGAAAGTCTCCACTGAATATCCTGTCTTGATTATGTTTATACTAATAGCTGAGTGATATGAGTGAAAAATTTCAATTAACTTTTCAATCACTTTTGGAATGCCGCCTTCTCTCTCTAGTAGATACTTCTAAATTCCTATCCATCATCTATCTGTAAATAGCCTGGTCATTTTGTTACTGAGCCTTTCTCTTGTGAGAGGAGAAATTATGATCACTGGGTTTCACTTGGATAGTCTGTGTAAATTGTGTTCTGCAGATTCTGTACTGTGTACAAAATATTCTAGCTAATTTATATCTTAGCTTAGTGTTGATGCAGCTTTGCTATTTCTGTTGCAGTTGAGTTGCAAGAACAAAGGGCCTGCTCATGTTTGTGCTGATCTACTCCTTCCCCTTTTATACCTTTGTCTGCTCTGTTCATACATGTTCATATATTCATATGCTCTAGGTTTACCATTCTAGCGTCAGCTGACTCAAACACGTCACTGAACTTGTTGGCCAGTACTTAAGTCTTATTCCTTCTTCTTTATTATTTTTCTCATGTTGATACATGCAGTGTTGAATTAATCTCTTTAGAAATGGCAGCCGGACAGTTTCTTTTTTAGGAAATAGTAATAAGAAAGCCTCAAACTTCTTGAAATATAGAGTAAAATTTGTGAAGTATGAAGTAGCTGAAGTGTTTTCTTGTTTTATACTTGAAGTAGCACGTGGGAGTGTTTTGCTATGGTCTGTGGTGGTGTTGAAACTTTTTCTTTGGATAAAGTCTTGAGAACTCACTTTGATAGTGTTTGTTCATCAAGATCTGAGCTTCCTATTAGTTCTCTCTCTTATGGCACTATTAATTGTAATTATAAATTCTTGTCTGAAAGTGAATTACTCTATAAGATTGAAATGTTTTAAGTTTAAACAGCAAAGATATTACACTGTACTATAATTTTAATACCCAAGTGTTTTCATCAGTGAAAGCTTCATACTTGAAACTGCATAGCTGAGAGGCTTGAAGATTTATATTTTTTTTGAAAGCAGCCAGCCTCTGTAACAGATCCTGTCCATGGTGTTGAAATTCTACTTTGGGGACCAAAATGTCCTTTAAATAGCACCTTTACAGAAGGATGTCCACCTTGGAAAATACGTTGATTGGTGTTGCATTTCAGAAATTTTCGATCTTACCTGAAGCTTTCCTTTCAAAGAGTTGCCTAACAAGAGATTGTGCCAGAAGATTTTTAGACTTAAGGAAATACTGTTGAAGGTCGGGTAATGGGATTGCCAGTTGACAATGGCATTTACAGTAGGTTAATTTTTTTAATGCTGTTACACCTTTCGTTGCCAAGTGAATCATAGAAAGATACAGGTATTTGAGAAGAAACTTGCAAACAAACATTTCTGATAAAACCTTGTAAGGATCCAGCTTTATAAACTTGTGATTATGCAGTCTTTAAGTACAGAAGTAATTAAATGGTCTTAGCTTTTTAGAACAAGAAAAGAAATTGCTGATTTTAAGTCAGTGATACAAGGTTTTTCTTCTTTCTGCCTTCTGGCAACAAAAAATTTCATTTTGTAGCCAGAAAAACCCAGTGTGCTTTTTGTTTCGAATATGCAGATAGCTTAGCCCATACATGGCCTGCTGCTCCTGTTTTTTTAAAGTGTCTTCTGGATATTTGTTTTATAATAAGATGAAGAACTGTGTTTTGGGCATTGAAGGTACTGTATTTTCTTTTATATTAGGAAGCCTAATGGTCTACTGAGCTTTTACTATATGATTTTCTTAGCCTGCAGTAAGATGCTGTTACTGCAGTGAGGGTTTTTGCTATACATTGCTTCCTCCTCATTTGTGATGGTACTAGCATTTAAAACTTGTCTTTTTTTCTGCCCCTGCATTCCTTTTCAGCTACATGAAAATTCCCGTGGCCCAGCTCCCCATGCTAATGCTGATGTAAGGAATGGCCAGGAGTATTCTTTTAGTGGCAGACTGTACATTAGCTGTCTTAAGTCAGTTGCACAACTGTAACTGAAGGCAGCCTAATCTTACAGCTCTTCTGTAATGGTGTTATCTTTAGCCTTTAAGAACTCTGGGGCACTATATGTATTACAAAGTAGTCTGGGAATCAAACTTCTGTTGTTCATAAGTATTACTACCTTACTGTAAGTATAATTACCTGACTGTATAGTATGGTAGCATATGGTGTGGTTGTGTTGGTATTTTGTGTTTTGTCCCTCCCTCCTCCCCCTCCCTCAAGAGTGCGAGGTTCCTTTGTGTGCATTCTTCGTCCTGCTCCCTCTCCTTTTACTGGCCCATTGCTGCTTATCTGACCTTTTGGAGATCACAGTTTTTTTAGATTTGCTTTTTATGTTTTATATTTCTGTTTGGAGTCTGTTTGACTCTGCCTTAGTTGTGCTTGTCAGGTTAATGTGGGTTCTTTAGTGTCATGTATGGCAGATACAGAATTACAGTTTTCAGTGATTCCTTAAATATGGCATTATTGGGGCAGTACTGTCATGGATCTTACAGAGAACTTAAAAGTGTCAGCCTGAGATACTAAGAAGAGAGGAGCATAGCACAGAGGCCAAACATTTGTCCTGCTCTCTTTGTCACTATGAACTAGATTCTTGAGAACGGTCTTGTGTGCCTTCTCTGAACTTTCCCAGCTTACAAGCTTTATGCTTTGGGACTTCTTGATCCAGACATGGCATTTTTGTATTTAATGGAAGATGAGTGCATCACACTTTTAAAGTGTTCCCTTCTGTATTAAGTTTAGTGTCCATGATGTTGTGTGGCAGGGCATTTTGCAGTTGATCAGTACGATGTACCCATGGAGTTTCTTTTGACCCTATTACCTCATGGTTTTATTTGATGCCACATAGTGTTTGCAGACTGGGGTGGCAAAGGTCAGTTATTCTGTGCTCACCTTTCCAGTACCTCTTCCCATAACCTTTTTGGGTACCCAGGAGAGTACACAGATCTTGGTGTTCTTGGCTTGGTGATGGTGGCTACTGGTGCTGTAATCAGAACTTGTAGTGAGCCCAAAGAGATAATTCTATCTGAATTTGTGTGGAGTATGTCCTAGTCAGCTTCAGTGTCCCTCCTGTGCTTTCCATTGTCAGAGACCTAAACTGACCTTGAATAGGAGCAGCCAAAGTCCATTTGCACATGCTCATTCAGTGTCTGCACTTTGTGAAAATGGTCATTCTGCTCCCGCACTTGCACAAATCTTGGAAACAATACTCTTGGATTTAGCTGAGTGGAGTCTGGACTAGTATCTGTGGTGTGGCTTCTCTGTCAACAGGTCTATCTGTCCTAAGGACTGTTAAGAGTTGACTGTATTTAGCTGCACAATTGATTTAATTAAGTTTTAAGAGTAAAAGGACACTGCACAGTTATGAGCAGGGTGTTTGTAAAAAATTTTAGGAATTAGCTTTGAATAAGTTTTAATATTTTGTCTGCCTAATATATGTGACCGTCTTAGGGTTATGGTTAAGTTCTGTGAACAAAAAATAATACTTCCTGTATGTGGACTTCGTTTTTACATAAACATTAGGACTTTTTCAGTGTTCGGAGACTGGAATTATATAAATTCCGTTAGGCTATTTACTGTTTTAAAAATTTTTTTAGTTATTTTTATTGATACTAAGAGTAGAAAAGTAAGATTGAATTGGAAAAGGAATTTTTCTCTCTGAATATATTTGTGGACAAATTTCCTTGATAAATTTGGTATTCATTAATTTAGGGGAACCGTTGTGGTTTTAAACATGACTGAATATAAAAGTTTTTTAAAATGAGAAAACCTGATATGTATGAGAGTTGCTTATTGATTTGCTGGTTAATGTGTAAGAAGGCTATTGAAAGACTAATTTTCCTTTAGCCTGGTGGATTGGTAAGTGGATTAGTAGTTGGATAAAATATAAACACGTTTTCTGAAAAACAGGGAAGTAACAAGTGAGCATTTGTTTGAAGATACTTGAGAACTATTGGTGTTTGACAGTTTTGGGCCTTTCAGTTCAGTAATATTTCCTTAACTGTTGCAGTAATTTCCTTTGGATTTTTGACACTCAGTGAGGAGGAAATAAAATCATGACCATTTGGACTGATTATAGCTTTTTGAATCCCAGTTCTTTTATCTTCTCATAATACTGAGTATACATTCTGTTTTTTAAGCAAATAGTTCACTTGTATCTAATATAGTGCATCTCCCTTTTAAACAGTTTTCTTGAAGTAATCTTTTTCCATAATTTTCCATAAACTTAAAAGGTTTTATTTGCTGTGCAAGTTGTTACTTTGAAATCTGATTCCAGTGGATGATGATCAGGAATGCTGTGTAACAGCATTCTTTGTGTGACTTTTCACCAAGACTTCTTTCATGCAGTTACTTGGGGAAAGGCCAGCTAACAATGTGGTGGTTTTGTCATGGTCCAGGCCCTCTTCCCACCCCCTGGGTTAGCGGCAGGATCTCCCAAGTCTATAAAAACATTATATTCTAGTTTTTCTGTTGCTGTTGTTATTATTAGAGTCTCACTGTCTGGTTTACTGTTCTGGTGAGTTTTCTTGGTGTTAATGTCTAAGAATATGGATGCTATAATGTTACATGTGCACACCAAGACATATGCGTTTTGCAAGTGCTTACCTACAAATGTTCTGGCCTTTTTGAGCAGATTTACAGCAGTGTGTGTATTTTTTTTTTTACTGGGAAACAGATAAAAAGGATATTAAATTTAAAATACTGCAGTAATATAAATGCACATATTTTCATATAAGGTATTGTATATTTATGATTTACATTACTGTAATCATAATGTATATGTAGAAAGTTTTTTTTTAGCATTTTAGGTGGTTATGTATACATTTCTTCCTTTTACTGTATGAAAGGATTTCTTGAGGGAGGTGCAAGAAACTCATTAATTCCATAGCATTCCAGCTAAAATTATTAAAGCTATTAGGTTACTCAGTGGACCAATGGAATTTCATCTGCAGCTGTTTCAAAAACAAACTGCTGTGCCGTGGAGTGATGATTCAAAATGAACCAATTTTTTAGTTGAAGAGCAGATTTTTCTAAATGGAGAATTTTATGAAATTGAGTAGTAGGACTTTGTAGGATGAACCCTTTCCTTCAGAGAGAAAGAGTATTTATTTTACTTTTTTAACAAATTGTCTACTCTATACTAATGACAAGGTTGACTGCCAACCACAACAGTGAGAACTGTAGTGGTTAGTGTGGCATCTTCTTTTTACCCCTCTTCAAAGAGTGGATCAAACAATATAATATGAATAATGCTATATTAACTACAGCAAGCTCTAAATCTGTATTTAATAGAGTAAGGAAAAGATAGTAACTTCAGCTGACAGATTTCTTATCTGCAAGTTTTCTTGTTTTTACAGGAAAGGAAGATCAGGGTTAAAATAAAAGTATATGGAATGTCTTAATGAAGAGACACTTATCTAAAGGTTTAAAACAGTCCTTAATCTTTCCCTTTGGCAAAGAGTAATAGCAATGGTCTTAAGTACATCTTTGAAAGGTGAATCCAGCAGAGTTGGATAGCCTTTGGGTCAGTCAGCAGATCTGAATGTTGTGGAAACAGAGGGTGCAATTTCATGTAATCTAGGACAGCTGTTGACCTCAGTTGAAAGGAGTGGACTGTGGTTTTCCCCTGACTAGGTGTTACTGCACTGGTGGTTTTGTGTATGGTAATTGTATGACCTCAGTGTGGATTGCATCAAGCCGTTGACTGATCTTGCTCGAAGGTAAACTTTTAAGTTTCCCAAAAATTTAGTAATGAGATGAAAAAAATTATTTGCCCTGCTACTCATACTGCAAGGAGGGGGCAAGAATGTAGAGTTGAAAGTGAAGAGTGAGGTGAGATCCTGCTTTTCAGTGACAGTTCACAGCTGAAATGGATTGAGGTGTATCCTTAAGTGACAACTTAGAGCAACCCTCATAGGAAACTAACATATCAATAAAGAAAGATTTTTCTATGCTAGGATAATAAATACAATTCTCTTGTTTTGGGAGTGAGCTGTGGTTAGAAATAAAGTAAGACTTCTTTCATGAAACATAATGGACTCTTTAGGAACTTAAAATGCATAAAAAATTTTGCTCTGACATTGATGTGTGATTAGGGGATGGTGATAATATCCCCAAACTCTTGCTCTCCGGGGCTGGCCCTGTGGTTGGAGTTCAGTGTGGCTTCATGATTCTGACTTCTACAGTGCATTAGTGCTTTGCTGCACAACGTCAGCACTGACCCGTGGCTTGTAGTGGAGTCCCTGCTCTGTGCCCCTCAGTTCATAAGCAAGACGTGGGCTTCCCTTGTGGTGGATGGTGGGATGGATTTTACCCAGTTTGTTGCTGTTATTTTATTACAGTCAAACCAAGGCTTGATAATTTGCACTGGAAGGCAATTTAAAAGTATTGTGAGTTTCTTTACAGGTAAAGTGCTTGTGAATCAACTTTTGGGCAATTGAGCAGCAGTTGTAAAGGCAAAAATTTAGATGGGTAACATACTGTGTCTTATTTATCTTCTTGGGTTTTCTTCCTTAATTTACTTTGATAGAGTTTACTTATAGAGTTCTTTGTTGGTAACAGTCTTGTGTTTGTTGATGGTGAAATTGCTGGGAATTACTTGTTCTCTGTCACATTGGGAAACCAACTATTTATTTTTGGCTAGGGGTCTGAAGTCTGAGCTTTGTTACTCTGAACATTAGTGAATAAGGTGCATTAAAATTATACCTGCTGAATATTTGCTGTTAGGTTTGCACTGAGTTAAAAATCAGTAAGGCACCAGAAATAAAAATCTCCGTGAAAGACTGGTAACATTTGGATAGATTCTGTGGTGGTAATTAAACATTTTGTGAACTAGAATGAAACGTAAAAATTGGCAAAGCTCAATAGTGTGTCTTTCTAAGAGATAAATCAAAATAAAAAAGATTTCATTTAAGTGAAATGCTACAAGTCTCATATGGTGTCTTTAAACTTTGAAGACTTTACAGCATGAATATCCAGTTTTTGATACTGGAAAAAATGGTTTTCATTATTGTTATCAAAGCAGATCTTGGAGTTGGTTTATATGTGGTTTTTCATGTTGTTTTAAAGTTGGTAGATGTTGTTTTCTAAGATCTTTCCCAAGGAAAATATGTAAGTTATATTTGCAATGTTTTCTTAGAAAGCACACTGGGGTTTTTTTTTAAAAGGTAAGCAGCATTTCCCAAAGTTTCTGAACTTGAAAGTACAGTTGAAGTAAATATTTTAAACTTTCTCTATCACCAATAAGTAAAAAATAAAAATGATGATGTTTTACAACTTCTGAGTGGAGACATTGATTGTTGTAGAATATTGGGATTTTTTGAAGCAAAAGAGGCAGTGAATTTGTCAGCTTGTGGTAGCCTGATGGTTTTTTTCAGCAGTTTCAGATAAGAGTGCACAGAAAGAAGCAAACTTGATGGCTGATTTGAATCCTTATATGTTTCTTAGGCTTTAATTTAAAAACAAGAAATTAAGTTTATTTTAAGGTAAGCAAGGCAAGAAATATCATCTCGTAAAAATATTATTATTGAGAAGGCACATGTGTCAAAAGGCCACCATCTCAAAGATTGAAAAATAAATAAAATAAAAAAATCTGAGTATAAGGGAAAATTTTAAGAGCATTTTGCAAGCTGCCAATATCTCTATTTGCAAAAACATGTGTCCTGCCCTCTCTTGCAGTTAAAATTGTCCTGAAAGGGAGATGAAACCAAAAGTAAATTGCATATAAGCAATTCAGTGAAAATAATAAGAGTTTGTTAGCAATTACTGCAAGTTTCATAAGCAAAATTTAAAAAACTAGTAATAAATCTGTGACCATTTGTCTGGATTCAAACCATGCACAACTAAAGTGAATGGAAGCTTATCATTGATTTAAAGAGTAAATGATATAGTTTATAGAGAAAGGTTTTATGAACTCATTTGGAACAAAAGTGATGTCAAAAATGGCATGAGTTCCTGGCTAAATTTGGAGAACAATTAAGAAAAAATAGGAATATCTTGCTGTTGTTTCAGTGCAGTGTTTGGGTGAAGTGGAAAAGTGATAACATAATTTCAGTTGCAACAGAAACTAGGGAGAACGTTTTAAATGTTTTTGAATGTGTAGAACAGTGCTATTAATGGTTTTTATTTTATAATCTAAAACATGAGTATACAACAGTATTTTTCACACTTAAACATTGGTAAAGCTCAAAAGAACTGGATTTAGTGATGTTTTTTTATTCCTGGTTGACAAGGAGAGAAAATGTGTATAGTTGCTGATGAAATTTTAGTTGCCCCAGAATAATGTAGTAAGTGATTTGAATAGGAAGTTTATAGTGCAAAGTTTATGGCTTAGATGGAGTAAATGGAAAAACACGTATTTTAACATAGTCTTAAATACCACACATCCTTTTAAATGCTTGCTTCTCATATGGAGTTTTATGTACAGTTTTGGTGGGTGTCTTTAGAATGTTTCATTATCCCTGCAGACAAAGAAGGCAGTTATCATCCAGTAGGAAACAGTTGACAAAAGCACTCAAATTTGAACATGGCAATAGGTCCTTTATTCTGCTGGGATTCTGAGCTCTGTGCTCAGCCTGAGTCGTTGTCTAAAAGAGAGGGAGATGTCAGCAGAGGATCAGGAAAGTGTTTTTGTACTGCATTGTATATTCAGGAACACTCTCAGTTGCATAAAACATGACAAGTAAAATGTGTGTATAGGTTAGTAGCTCGTTCTCTCATCACCAAGATGGAAGAGATCTATCACACTTTGGCTGTAGGTGTCCTTACTTCCATGCTTATGCTTTGTAGCAGTAGTGACTGGTCTCTTGATGTTTTGGAAAATGGTTCTTGTTTGCTTCCTTTTCTGTTTTCCTCCTACTCTCTGGTCCTCATATGGCAAAAGTGAATCTTCTTGACCTCCCTCAACTTTAAAAGTCTTGTGGAGAAGTCTACAAACCTTGAGTTCTCAAAAGGTGGAGATTGCGCAGCAACTTCAGACAACCAGTTCTTAAATTATAGAGAAGTATCTTCCTTACTCTTCCTTCAAGGACAGCTGTGCCTCTTTTGACACTTCCAGGTCATCTGGGTGTTACTCTCTGAAAATTCTGTATTTCTTCACCAGTTAAAGTTTGGACAAAAGAATATTTAAAAACTTGTATACAGGGTGTCTTGAGTCCAAGAGGGAGCTATTGCTGGCGTTAGGCTTCTTTCTTGGTGTAGGCATTTGAGGCTAATTTGGACAAATTATGACTTCTCAGCAAAGTCAGATTATCTGGGATCTGAAGGTGCCAGATGGAAACAACTGGAAAATCTCCCTTGTCCTCAATTCCATGGGCACTTATTAACCCATGTTCAAAAAGTGTATTAATGCTGTGGTGCTTCATTTGTTTCATTGTATAGATACTGGTTGCAGTCTCATGAAAGTTGAAAGCCTGCTACTGCCCACAGCTGTCTTGGATGTGTGCTTTTGTGCTTTGTATTTGTAGATAGGAATATATTGTACTGTTTTGATTTTTTTCTTTTTTCTTTCTTCCTTTTTTTTTTATATTTTGACAGTGATGGAGCACTATTCAGTTAAAGTTACTCCTGAAACTTGTTCCTTATAGTAAAAATTCTTTACCTACCTAATTTCAGTTTGCTTAGTAAGTGATTTTTTTCCCCCTAATGTCATTGGTATATTTTGTATATTGACATAATAATTTTTCATTATATGTAAGTGTAACTGGAGTACAGGCTTAATTATATCTGAAGTAAAAGCTTTTGCCATCTGATTATGTAAAGGCAACTGAAGAAGGTTTAATTTTTCAAAATTTCAGTGTCACTTTTTTATTGGTTTAATGGCTTTGTTAGAGGAATGGTGTTTCTATTTGAGTTAATTTTTTGAGAGAAGAATTAAAGATAAATATTCACCATTAACACCATGTTAACATTTATTTGCCTTCAGTAAGATGACTCTGTCTTAAGGCAGTTTGCAAGTCTTAGAAAAGCCCTTATAAACACTCCTTCCCTGAAGATGAGAGACCAAAAAAAAGTTGTGGTTTTTACAGTTTTTTTATTTTTTTCAGTCTGTCTGTTAATGATAATTTTAAAATGGTCAGTTGGAACAGTTTTTTAAAAGCAGCTCCACTTGGCAGTTTATACTTTTTTTTTCCTACACTTTTATTAATCTCATGCCTTCTCTGCAAAGACTAATTCTGCAGACTATTTGTGAATAAAATTATGGAGCAGCACAGATACTGTATTTCATTGCAGTTGAAATACTAGAGTGATATGTGTGATGTTGACTGTAACTCTTGTGTGTGTGTGCTTTCCGTTTTCCCTAGAAATTAATTATAACTACCAATTTAGTAAATGGGAAGGAAGGACACCAGATCTGTTGGAAGAAACTGGAGATTTGTGCTATAAGAAAAGTATCTGGAATTGCATATGTACTTTTTATTCTAAATACCATTCCAGAGTCTCAACAATACTACTTTGAGTGAGCACAGCTTTCTGTTTAGCTGAGTTTAAGAGTCAAAGTAAAGTTCAGTGAAGAAATTAAGAGCTTTTAGATTCTGTAGAGTAGTTGAAAAGAGAAAATCCAAGATGAAGGCTCAGAAAGGTCTGCGGTGAGACAGTATATGCTGGGTTTTGTGTTTGGTTTTTTTTTCTGGTTGGTGGTTTGTTGTTTTTTTTTTTTGGGTTGGTTGGTTGTTTCTTTGGTGGGTTTTTTTGATTTTTTAAAAAGTTTTTGTTGTTTTTTTTTTTTTAAACTATGGCATGCATTTGCACAATGATAATTTACTTTGCTTACCTAATCTTGCAATCTGCTAGATTATCTAATTAGGTAAATCTGTCATTTTATGTCATTAATGTTTGTCTACAAGTAAGCCTAGGTAGGAGGAAAGCAGAATTATTTTTAAAGTATACTGAAGGTCTTGTGATAAAAGGCTTTGATTTTCCTCTTAGGGAAGAACAGAATTCACACCAAATGAGTAGACACACCAAATTCACTTTCAGATGAGGTGATACTACTTTTAATAGTTCTGTTACTAGTGTCAATATAGCAATATGTTGGGTTAGCTATACAGCAGCTTTGCTAAATTTACAGTTCTGGCAGACGGTCCTCCACTGAAACAAACCAACAGCTCTCAGCATCTTTGTGTTGAAAAAAAGACTTCAAATTAGTACTTTTATTTCTGACTTAGTGTTTTCCCCCACCCCCATCCAACCAAATGTCAGAGAATTAAGAATCCTGGCTTTCTCAAAATGTTGTTAAAGCACAGTATGGTAAGTAAGTAACCATTTACTGATGACCCCAAGTTAATGAGTTGGAATAGGACCAGATATAGGTATTAGTATTCCTATGAAAAAAATGAGTTGGCCCCACATTTATAGATGGAAAAGCAAGAGATTTCATAGAGAGGATGTGAGGATATATGTATGTGTTGGGATTTCTTTCTACAGAAAGAAGCAGGAGTCTATTCAAATCAGAATGCCATTTTTAAAATAAAAATTATACACAGAAGTCTTCTATAATGGTAATGCTTACAAGAATACCAAATTGGTCAGCTGATGCTTCCTTATTGCAGGACTTTGCTTAGCTTTCATGCAATGACTGTGTTAATCCAAGAAATTAAAAAATAATCTCTTTTTCTATTTGTGTGTCACTGTTTGTATAAATCATTAGTATTTGAATTTCATAGAGTATTACTTGTATAAATTCTCCCTGACTGCATTAAAAAAATGTATTACTGATTATTTAAACTTTGTATAACAAAAATGAAATGTAAACATGACTTAAGTGTAACTTCTGTTCTTAATATTCTAAGCAGTTATAATAGTCCATGGAAAAAAAAGTGTTGTAAAAGATTCTTTGTGCTATAATTGTACTACATTGAAATGTCCTTTGAGCTTCTAGAAAACATTAAATACAATTATACTTTTTGTAGGTTGGGCTCATGTGGTTTGTGCTCTGTACATTCCCGAGGTGCAGTTTGCAAATGTTTCTACAATGGAGCCTATCGTGTTGCAGTCTGTTCCTCATGATCGTTATAATAAGGTATAATTATATGTCTTCTTATGTCTAATGTATTTATTTTAAAACTTGTGAGCTTTAATAATATAAAACTACACTTCTTAGAATGCACTTTATATAAAATTCCTAAATGTCAACAGTAATGCTGTAAGTTTTCTACAATGTCTTTATGGTAAATTGAAGAATTAAGAAAGCTATATTATTAAATTAAGATGTAACGTTATCTACCATGTCTTATTAGTCTTTTACAGATTAGGAACTGTTTTGTTAATTAAAAATATAATGATTTTTGAGTAACAGTTTATTTTGAAAGGAATCTGAAATATTTCCCATAGGTTAAAATACTGTTGCAGTTTGTATGAGATGTTATTATATTACAACAAAATCTTAGTGTTTTAAGTATTGATATGAACATAAACATGTTCATAAACATTTCTTTTAGGACAAAAAGGTATGCTAATATATTAAGGCAAATGCTTGCAGATTTTTGCCTTTGTAAACAACATTCACTTTAGTGGGGTTGTTTCCTTATAGAAGAACTGCTCCTAAATAAGTGTCATTGAGATGGACTGTTTTATAAAGTGTGATGAGATTTTAAATAAAAAAAAAAACTCAAAAGGTAAAGCAATAAGCCAGTAACTTGTTAGTGTTCTTTACTGATAGTTACATTTTTCTTACTTCACTTGTGCTACTTTCTCCTCTCTTGACTACATCAGTCTGTTCCCTTTTGCAGATGCAAACTGTCTGAATTTCTGATTAGTTGTGGTACCTATTTTCCTTGTGTTGTTCTTTTAACCTCTAGTTTCTTTTTTTTACTTTATTTTGTGGTAGTTTGTGGACACTGGAGTGAAGTAAGAATAGACTATGTTATAAAAAAGAGAGAAGAAAAAGGCATGCATCGCCTCTTGTGTTCTTCCTACAGGGAGACCAGTCCTGTTCACATTGTCTCTGTGACTTCTCACACCCCCCACACTCCTTATCCAGTTTCCATCTTTGATTTTTCTAACTTTTTTTCTTCCTTTAGTCTTTGCCTTTTCTGTGTCAGTTTCTCCAGTTACTATCAATATGTTTTGTCCATCTCACTTACCTGTGTAGCTAAAAACCAGGAGTCAAAGTCTAGGTTTTTCTCAAGCTTCCTCATTACGTTCTACTTGAGCATATCTATTGACATTTCACTCTTGGCTTCCTTCTACATTAGCAAGAACATGCAGCAGTGAGATTCAGAACCAATAAAATGTTTGTGCTTGGACATGAAGCAGTAAAGATTTGCTATAACAGATGAGTTTATTTTCTCTCTCTCCTCAACTCTGAGGAAACAGAACATCTGTTTTCTTCTTTTTCCTTGAGTAGTAGTCAGTCATAATTATTTTTTTAATTGGTAGTGCTTCTCCCTTAATGTACTTCAAAAATTTCATGGAACACTTTAGATTTTGTTTTATCTTACACCATTTCCCTTGATGATAATTGGATATTGGATAAGTAAAACCTTAAAAAAATGTACTTCAGAAAATGTACTCTGCATCTTTTATTGTTACTTGTTGAAAAAATCCATTGCTGATCTGTGTCTTAGTCTTTAATTCCTTTTCATCTTAGCTAAAGTTGCTTCTTTCTCAAACAGTTTTTGTTCTAAATACATGACATATAGTTGCGTTTTGCTGCTAAAATTCCAGTTTCCATTTGTTAGTCTGTAGTTACTATGATTCTTTTTCTCACTAGATAGTTACTGGCACCATACAGTTCATGTAGAGAATTCCTGATGTTGCCCAGCTCTTAGCTTTCTGTGCTCTTGGCAGGTGTTCTGATTGAGGCCTATTTTCCATGTTAGCAGTCAGCCTAAAACGACTTTCATCAGGCCACTGCAGTTTATTGTGAAGTACCATGAGACCTATGTCAGAAATGTCAAGGTTTGGGGTCACACCCCTAGCCTTCAAATTATTGCTGGTTTTGTTCTCTCTTTTTACAGAACTCAGATTTCACTGACATTACTTGGTCTGATTGGGTCAGGGAGATAGTGGCTGTGGATTTCAGGGGAATCCAATAAATGCCTGTACTGCAGTTGAAACCTCCTTGTAACTGCAGTGCCAGCAGTAGTCTAGTTGTAACAGTCCAGAATTTCAGAGGTAATGGCCAGCAGGGAACTCTCACCTTTCTTGCTAAGTCTGTAGCTGCTGCTGAGTTTGGTACTGCTGTGGCTAAACTACCATGGGTTTCCAAGAAGGCTCTTCTTGAGCAATACTCCCCAAAACCAATAAAAATATTAGTTCCCTTTTCATGCAGCCTGCAGTAATTTCACCTTCTACTCCCATTGCCATTCAAGATAAATTGTGTTTATTGAAATGATATGGGTTTTTTAGATCAGAAATTTTGTAAAGCATTTCACTCAGACTATTAATTTGGGGAAAAAATGGGAAAGAAAAGCTGGATTTTTGAGAAGTAGGTATGGCAAACAGTTCTTGAAACATTTGTTGCACATTGAGAACAAATGTAAATGTGTAATTAAGAAAAAATGACTGAAGTTGTTTCTTTTTTCAGAAAGGCTTATTGATAATTTCATTCTGTTTGTCAGCTCAGATTGGAATATTTGGAGATTCTAAGTAAGATATTATTTCCTGTGAAGTTCTAAATAATTCTCCGTGCCTGGCTGGATACATTTAGAACACTAGCATATGGAATTGGGGGAAAATAAAGGCCAAAGAAAATTACCATTGGGGGAAATTATACTGTAGTCTTTAAAGTAAATATAGTTGAAGTTTTGCCAGGAGATAGTACTTAATTTAATGTTTGGGGTTTTTTCCCCTATGCACTTGTTTCTTTACTAAACACTGCAAAATATACAATATTACCCAGTACAGTAATCCTAAATTCAAGAAGAAATGCAGCAGATGCCAAAGCATGGGGCTTGTCCATATAGGGACATTTGGCTGCTATTTCCCTGAAGTTTGCCTGCTTCTGGGATAAAAACCACCACATTACAGAATGAATCCACTGAATGATTTGATTAATGGATTGCCTGTGAGGACAGCTCTTCTTACACAGTTACTTCCAAAAAAGAAATGGACTATTAGTTGCTCTTCTTTTTAGAAATAAGTGTTTGTTATTCCTTCGATGGTTATGCATGCATAATATTTTTCTATTTTATGTCAGCTTTATTTGTGTCTTTCAGGTTCATTCGAAACTATGTGATAATTATATATAATTGCTGCTTTTAGGAATCTCTTTTAAGAACTGATAAGTGCATTTGGAATTTCTTGATTTGCCTGGTAGTGAATGCAGCTGGTAAACTTCTCTTTCAGCACTTGCTGCAACAATGAGAAATTTCTGTACAATTCCTAGGTTTGATTTTGTGATCAGGGAATGCCATTGGGTAGCTGTTATGAGTAAACTATGGCTCAAATTACTTTTTGCCTTATAAATTTTTTTTGCCTCATCTTCCCTTCTGTCTTTGCTTTTGCAAAGAAGGGTTACACTTTGAAGGGAAAATACTGACAGTAACATAAAAGCAACCATGCAAAATATGTATTTTATCTTTAAAGGAATTAAGGTATTTATTGTGTTTTTGAGTAAAATTTCCTTGCTGAGTCAAAAGCTTTTGCTTCTTTTCCAATGAATTTGAGAGAGTACTCTCTTCTCTTAAGAGCTTTGAAGAAGAGTGCAGCTGTAGGTGGGACACAACTTCCACATTCCAGAGGCTTCAGAGGTGTAGCATTTGTATGGATTTGCAAATGCATATGCAGATCTCCCTTTGTGAAAGAAGGACAGAGGTTCTCAGGCTTCTGGAGTTGTTTGTGTGTCTAAGTGTGGTACAAATATGAGAAGCTCAGCTATAGAGAATTTACTGTCCGTGTTGGAGCAGGAGCGTGAAGCTTCTTTGTACCTGTTTCATATGGAAGACTAGGAAACAGATTTAAAGCTTCTCGTGACTGTTGTAGGAATGTTTTTTGAGCTTGTTAAAATGAGTAGTCAGTCCACTATGTTGTGTTTAAACTTGTTCATAATGTAGCTGGTTGGTTGTTGTCATTTTTCAGTCATTTTACTGTAAATTGATTTAAGAGGTCCTGAAACACAGACCCTACATGTAGGGTAAATATTGAAAAATGGAGTCTACATCTCTACTAAGTGGAATGATTGTATTGCTTTTCTTTCTGAGCTTCAGTGAGGAAAAAACTTAAAGAACCTGAAGCAAAACTCTGAAAAAAACCAGAAAGTAACTGGACATTGAGTTTTATGGGGTTTGTTGAACTCTCTGTTTATAGAGGTATCTTACTTTGAAGTTACTTACACTTAATATAGTGACTCAGATGAGGTTGATCATTACCTTGTTTTTTCTTAAAATCTAAATGTGTCAGGTCATGGTATGGAAAGCTAAAAAGCAGCCGGTCTCAGACCCTGCCAAACAACTGAATTATCAGTGTGCACCACCTTGATGTACAAAAGAAGCAAGGCAAAGGATTAAGTAGGATTATCCCCTTTCTGATCTTTCAGGTGTTAGGTTATAGGGTATGATTTTAGGATAGATTAGCTTTTTTAAGTCTTGTGGAAACTACAAGAATATCTTTGCTACCTTCAAGCCATGCATATTAACAAAAATGCTTTAGTTAGCTGACATCTCCTTTTAAATGTTCTCAAAACCCCTGTAAAAGGCTGTTCTGATCTCAGAATTTCGCTCATTTTCCTGTCTAAGTAATACTGGTTTGCATTATATATATAGTTTTTAATTTCAGTGGTCTCTTGGTCCATTTTTTTCTACTGTGTTTTCTACAACCCATGGTTTATGTTATTTTTATTTATTATTCCACTCATTCTCCATCTCACTGAAAGGAGGCTGTGATAAAATTGTAAGTCAGTTAAAATACAATTTTATTTTTTTGCATAAAAAAGTTTCTCTTCTCATTTAAGATCTTATAATGGGGTTTCTACAGAGGTAGGAGTGTCCTTAGTGTTTGTTACTCATTAAGGTTCTGCCAGGATGATACTTTCATTAAGACTCTCTTCTTAAATTGTTAAATTTTACATATGAATGTGATATTATATAGAATCTCTCTAAATGCGGTTTCAGTAATTAAGAAAGGAAAAAGTGAACACAGATTTAGTTTTGCCTGATGTTTCTCCCTGGAATGCTGGCAAGAGATTGTAGTGATGCCTAGTATAGTAGCGAGCTTCCATGCAGTATGTATCCATATTTATTTGCCACGTGTTAAAAAAAAGTATTGAATAATGAGGAAGAATTTGGATTTTTTGTCTTAATTTTTTTCTTCCGTTTTACTAAGAATGTTTCTGAAAAGATTAAAAATAGCCATAACATCCCAGTAAAAGAAATAAATTGACAGAAATGCTATGAAAAGATTTCCAGATACTAGATAGGTTATTTTCATTTTTGCTTGTTTTGGAGGTTAACATGAATTCGGTGTACTGATGTAAGCTTTTTTACAGAAGGTTCTTGCTTGATTATTTTCCAAGATCTGGGGCTGTCCAAGTCATGCTGAAGTAAAGTCATCCAAGTAAAGCAGAGTTCTGTTAAGCACCAATTTAATTAAAAGTAGCTGAGCATCATTTGAATATTGAAGCATGCTATGACACTTCTAAAAATTCTTTGCACCAAATGTACAAATAAAATTTCAAGTTTGCAGTTTTTCTGTACGTAATTATGTAGATATATATGTATAGCGTATGGTATATTAGGCACTCAGTCTAATTTGATGTTTCTGAATGCCACCAATACAGGTTATGTTAAATGAATGTGAAAATGATTGAGACGTAAAAGGACATAAACACAAACTTGAAAGCAAGGACTGTTGGAAAGCCTAATGCTATTAACCCTTGGCTGTTTAACCCTTTGTTAAAAGTTGACAGTGATATGAAATGTAAGCAAATTACTATTTGTACTGCGTTAACATTGGTGAAGTGTTACTCCAGTCCCAAGAGTCTACCAGGTGATCTCCTCTTGCTAGCAGGCGTGATTAGGCTTTCATAAAGAAGTTCGTACACAGGCTTAGCTGCAAAATTCAATAGTTCTCAGCCTAGAATCTCCTGTAACACAGAATTTTTTTGTATGCTTCTTATCAAGTTAAGTATTTTCTCTTTGATAGACATGCTATATCTGTGATGAACAAGGCAGAGAAAGTAAAGCAGCCACTGGTGCTTGTATGACATGCAATAAACATGGATGTCGACAAGCTTTTCATGTAACATGGTAAGTATATTTTATTATTTAACATCTCTGATGTTCCAGAAAGAATCAATGCACACGGTGTAATGAATAAACTCCGTATTTAGTACATCTTTGAGTAAAGAAATACAGAAAAGTGGTTTGTTTTTATGATAATAGTATTTACTAACAATATTGCAGCGGCAGCATAGATTGTGCTGTGAGCTGCAAAAACTGTCTGATAATACTCCCTTGGGTGGTATTAAATGATGTATGCTCCTGTGAGTATAGGGGGAGTTCGGGGTTTTTTCTTGATCTTAGGTTATTTTTCTTAGAGGATATTTAATAGGATATGGGAGTGTGAAGACATGGTTTGTTTGCCTACTAACTGATTTTGATATTTATTTTTGGTAAATCACTGGGAAAATTACTGAGCTGTATGTAAAAAATGCGCTTGACTCACCCATTCCAGTACAGATTTCCAAACGTTTGGGAGTAACTCACTTCACTGGTTTTATCTAAATGGTGCAGATCATCCTGAACTATTCAGATTTCATGTATTACTGCTGGAGAAAAACAGCTGTGTCCTCCACCATCTGATTAATTCCACTTTAAGATATTTAGATTTCCTTGCATTTGGGAGATGCTTGTTTCACTTTATGGACTTCTAAAAGAGACTGGATAATTACATAAAACCACATATCAACAGGTGAAAGGAAGCAAAAGGACTTCTACTCCAAAATTTACAGGCGTTGTTTTTTAAATTTCAGCTGAAGTTATTTTACAGTAGATAGCAGATTTATATAGGCTGTCTGGCTACATAATCTGTGGATTTACCTGTGTTTTTGAATGCTCCAGTGTGCTGCTTCATGACCAGTTTAGTCAGGAAAATGGTATTTGCACATCAACTCAAATCACTTAAATGTGTTTTCTTCAGTGTACCCAAGTGATAATTTGTATGTCTTGTGCAGATCTTAAAGGATTTAGTTCTATTGTTTTGGTGCTGGTATCTTGGCAATTCTTTATTTATTTTTTTCTTGTAATTGCTTGACTACTTTGCAGGTTATATTCTTTCATAAGTATCTAATTTTTCATTGGATGTGATCGGTGTCAAGTTGCTTTTTATGGTGAAAATGGATTGTGTTCCTCAAAGCGTGCATACCATGTAAAGGGATTACTTACAGATGTGAAAAAAAATGTATACATCCAAGTGCTTGTATGAAAAGGTCTCTTTCCTTTCAAACACTTGGATACATACAAGAGTCCTTTTCATCTTTTTACGTTATTCCAAAGCCCTGTTGTCAGTGAATGCTGTGAAGAGCATGATTCTTTCATTCAAAATTAAAACACCTATCTTGCCAATTTTTAGAATGTTTTGGTTCAAAAACGTGGTCTATACAACAAAATTATGTGTAGCTGGAGAGTAATATGACTGGGGATAATTAGAGGCTTCTGTAATATTTTTAAAAAGTGGAAGAAAAATGTGAAGACTACAGAAGGTAGAAATCCAGAGCACTGGATCAATTTGAGATTATCAAAACTAATGTCTAATTAGGAATGTGCTTGAGTGCATCTGGTTTTTGTAAGACAAGCGTAGAACAACAAATCTTTGCTTAAAGACACCCTCTTAATTACTTGGTTTTTTCTAGTTGGTATCAGCTGTAGATGTATTTCTGGGTTTCCCAAGAATGTATTTTTAAAAAGCAGTGGAAAGGAACCGTGTTATATAGTCTTCTTTCAGTTAAATACTCCTGTGTCTCATTTTGACTGTAACATTGCATTATTATGGGAATGAAAATTATGTGGAAAATGTAACAATATTTGGTTTGTCAATATCTAAGTTGGTTTTGATAAAGAAAATATATCAACATTACAAATGGTGAAAAGCAAAATTGTTTTGAAAAAAATGTAGTAGAATAAGGTAGTAATTAGCCTAGTCAATGCAACTCATAAGTGTTGTTCTTTTTAAAAGAAATTAGCCTGCCACAGTATTTTAAACTAATAAATACAGTTTGATTTAGTATGTAATTCAAGTTAGGTTAAAAAACCCCAGTTATTTTCATGGCAAATCAGAGAAGGAAGGATGTATGCAAGTTTTGAAGAAAACGCTTCTTTGGATCTGTAGTATGGTTTTGTTAAAAACTGTTATTAGGTAATTTTTGGCTTGAATTTGAGCTAGAAGTCATTTTAGATTGCTTTGTTTAATTATTTGTGCAAGTAGCTGCGTAGTAAATGTAGATTTGCAAGCTATAAGCTTGTATGAGTGGCTTAAAGACTCTGAAAAAAGGCAGCAGGCCAAAGTATGAATGATACATGTTTTTCCCTGGGCTACAAAGGTTGGTTATGTGCATACATGCACTGGAAGTGATTTGTGTGGAAGTCTCTTACTAATTGCAGATATAAGCATCCATACATTTTCAGCTGTGATACTGTGGTACAAACTGGCTTTCCTTGAATGTTTTTTATTTTTAGTGCACAGTTTGCAGGACTTCTTTGTGAAGAGGAAGGCAATGGTGCAGATAATGTCCAATACTGTGGCTACTGTAAATACCATTTTAATAAACTGGTATGTATTTATTAAATTCTATGAATAAATGTTACTGACTTATTTTTTTACTCTCAATTGCCATTAGCACTAGAAATAATAGTTCCATGGAGTTCAAAAAGTAGATTGGGTTTAATTAAAACAATGTTTTAATCACAGTTACTGAAGTACTAGCTGGAAATGTTTTTATAAGTGGTTACTTTATAGATGTGTGGGTTTTCCCCCTCTGCCAGAAATAGCATGCACATGTGGTGGTTTTTTTTTCATTGAGCTCCTGGAATATTTTCTTTTACGATTTGTTTAGGTGCCTTCTAGGAATTCAGTCAATTTTGGAATAAACTAGAAAATATCACTTCTTGAGAATAAAGAAGCACTCCATTTCTTTCTGCTTCTGTTACTCTTCTGCCCCACCTCTTTTATTTTATCTCTCACTGTGTAGCCAATGAGTATTCCCTGTCTGTAAGTTCTCTGAAACATACCCTTCAAGGAGTGACTTGAGTTTTGATTTTTAAAAAACAAACAAGCAAATGAAAAACATTGAAATTTCTCAGTTAATGCAGTAGGTTTTGGATCAGACCTCTGGAGTCTTCCCTACCACTTCTTACCAGTTTGTCAGTTCCAGATATCTGTGTCTGTGTACCTGTGCGAGTGTGTGGACTTGAGGGACTTAGTGATGTTTAAAAAACTTTATTTATTAATACTAAAATATATAGACTTGTGTTCAGATACTGCTGTAAGTCTAGATAAACTTGCAGATTACTTGTTTTCACTGCTAAAAAAGTTAAATACTTGGTGTGACTTTCAGGTTGCAGCGAGGTAAAAATACAGGACTAGTCAACTATTTCAGCTTTCTAGAAGATAAGCTTGGTGAGGTTAGGTCTGTGCTCTTGTGAATACTGCTGAATTTGCTTCATAATGAAGATAAGTCAGGGCTTTCTAGGCCCTTACTAAGCTAAGATTTTTTTTTTTACTATCTTGAGCTAAGTATATACAGAAAGAGGGAAAATGGTCTGTTACTGGTGAAGGCAAACCCTTACACTGTTATGCCTTTGATTTGAGTGTTGCAGTGCTGCTATAATTGAGAACAGGTATGTTTATTTAAAAACAAGTTTAATGATAGAGACATAACTCTATATTTGACATATAATTAATTAGCTTTCCATTATGGAGCTATAGTGATAAGAACAGTAAAGACTGGGAAGATTATTTTAAGTGTTTCAGTTTTTTAGGATTTTTGTGACTATTAATGCCTGGTAAATACAGGTGCTTAGTATTTACTGCTGAAGATGGTGAGTGTTGTATATCTACTATTCCACTGAAAACTGGTTGACAAAACACTGACCTGAAGTATCTTTAAATGCTACCTCAGTTATGAGAAAATAACCAATATTTAGAACACTGGCCCAGCATGAAGTATTTGTAGTCCTTGTAGTATTTGAACTAGGCTCTCAGACATTACAGATATACAGGCAATTACATCTGCCACTTACAGACATGACTGTAGCATTCTGTATCCTGGTTTTTAATCCATTTTAATGAAAATATACCAGACAGATCTCTTGAATAATAAATAAGTCATGAAGTCACCTTACAATGCACTTCAAGCATGTGTCCGGGTGTCATTGTGGCTTCATGTGATACTCATTTGAGCAGTATCTTTCTTTGTTTTATGTTATGAAAACTTGAAAATGTGTCTAGCATCTTTTAACCTTTGAAAAGTGGCTTATTTCATTTCTCTGTGGAAAGCATATCTTGCAAATTTGTGGGAGGTGTAAAAGTTGATAGGCTTTTTTCCTGGTGTACATTCAAGTAATCTTGTGAATTTTAGTGTCAGTAATTAGTCAGTTT
Organism: Vireo altiloquus; assembly: GCA_013396875.1. NCBI lineage: Eukaryota > Metazoa > Chordata > Aves > Passeriformes > Vireonidae > Vireo > Vireo altiloquus. The sequence goes on from VZRF01003176.1 coordinate 493,725, forward strand.
TCCAGTAACTGAAGCACTGAAGTTTTTTCCTCAAACAATAAGGCATCTTGTCAGTTGAAATGCTTTATACTTTTGATTTATTCAAATGGTTCCTTTTCTCTGTCCATAAATATATTTTCTCTTTTTAGAAAAAGAGCAAACGGGGATCTAATAGGTCATATGATCAAAGTTTAAGTGATTCTTCCTCTCACTCTCAGGATAAACATCATGAGAAGGAGAAAAAAGTAAGTGGATTTGTCGTTGCTAATTATGTGGCACATCTGCTTAAAAGTAGCACTTTCTGATAAATTTAATTTTTGCTGAAAAGTGTGAAGAAAATCTTGTTCTGAAGCACTGAATAATAAATAACACGTGATAAACCATTAAGTACTGGCATCCAATGAAGAGACCTCTTCAGGTGCATCTGTATATGCACTTTGCTGTTTCTGTTTGTATTCAGTTTTGAGATACACATCGAAACATAGCCATTAGGAAGGCTGTTCCATGCAACTTCCTTTGCCTTAGTTTTCTGTTAGAGCTTTTCTTGCATACCCTTTGTCACTACATGGGAAAGACAGTAGACATTTTAGCAAGTGTGTGGCTGAACACACGCATCTAATTCCTTGTGTTACATCTTTTTCTGTCATCAAAGAACTGACATCTCTTCTTGACACATTTTACTGGTACTGGTGGTCAAGTCCACTGTGCAAATGGGGCAAAATACCTCGTTACTCCTCTGGGAAATCTTGCTGTGAGGGTACAAAGAACATAATTGCTGATTTCTAATGTTGGTATATTCTTTCAATAATTTGACTTCACATATTATTAAAAAATAATTTTAAATCTATGATGATTACTATTTTAGGTTTTTATTACTGCTGAATTAACAGTTGTCTGTAGGAAATTTGCCATCTAAGTTCAACGGAGGGTGATAATAACAACAACAATGCAAATATACTTTGGCACTTTTTTTAGGCCTCTGAGAATACATGCAAAACTGCTCACTTGCACACATCCTGTACAAATAGCTTAATAGGATTTTGTGTGGATGTGGGTAAACTTAGTTTTACATTATTAAATATCATTACATAAAAATTGGGATCTAAGAATCTTTTGACCAAATGTGTATTATACAAAGGAGCTATATTTCTAGAAACAGGAAATTGAATAGCAAATGTCAGTCTTTAGACTCCTAGTCTCCATAATATTTGATTTGGATTTTAAGATCCCTTCCGTTTTGGATGGATGTTGATCACCATTTGTTCTTGGATAATCTTCTAAAAAGTATCTTTAGACTTGTTTAATGGTGTAGGTGAGTCGTTCCATCTTTATCTGGTAATGCAGGAAAGAGTGTGCACTGTGATGCAGTTGTACCTCTAAATTGAAATGTAGGGCTAAAATAATAAAAGTATGCGGTTTTGGCAGGCTTTTTTTCCCCCCTCAATAACAGGTTGGTAGAAAAAACCAATTTTGAATTACAGACTAAAGCATTAGTTGCAAGGTAAGCCCTTACTAATATTTGCCTCGTTTTTTTCTTAGTTTTCACTACTGTCGTATTTCAGATCACCTTTTATCAAAGTACATGCATGGATCTTTACTCACATTGACAAAACTTCTAAGTTGGTGGGTTTGTGTTTTTTTGTTTTATTTTAGGTTTTATTTTTTGTTTTTCTTAAATGTCTTTGACTGAAGATACTATGAAGATACCTATTTCACAGGTCATGATACCTGTGAAATCTTCAGAGTACACTTGGAGGGACTTTCAAGCTGAGTGTGTTCAGTCAATGGTGTCAGCTCTTTTTTCAGCTTATGCTGTATGTTTGATACACTGTTTTAAGTATCTTGGAGGAGTAGGCTATTTTTTAGGGTGACTTTCCTTATTTCCTCTTCTGTAAATACCTTGAGAATCTAGATTTTTGTCATATTACAGTAAATACTTATATATTTCTTCACAGATACAGTAGTGTTTGTGTGTGGGGGTGGCACCCACATCCCCCTCAAGGCCACTGTAGTTTCTGCTTTATCTTTCATCTTTGTTCTTTGGAAATTTGGGTAATCTGATCAGTAGGCATCATTAAAGCTTTCTGTTTTGCCAAGCAGTAGCTGTATGAGTTGTGGTTTGAAACCACTTTAATTGCTCAGACCTCAGAAGCTATCCATTTGTGCATGTGAAATACTACACTGCAGTAAGAAGAGGTTGGTCTGAAAACGTTAGTATAGGTAACTGTCATTTTGACAGACTCATCTGAAAGCCTGTGTTTCCCTTCGTGCTATGTGTTTAGTCTCTTGTGGGCACTCTGCCAACAAAATTGGTAACAAATATGTAAGGGTATAGTAATTAAAAAAACCCTGAACAAATCTAACCAAACCTTTGGTGTTATTTAATTTTCATGATGATGTTGAAACTACAGAATAAATAGCTTCATTATATTCTGATTACTGCTGCCTAAGCATTGTTAGTTTCTGTGGCAGAGATGCCATTTAGAAATGATTAGTGATGAGGCTGTGTCCCTCATAAATGGGATTAGTAGGATGTTGCTTGGTGCTCCATTATAATATCCCTTTTCTTCAGGGCCTAGATGTTTAGCTTAGACTTTTTTGGGAAAACTTAGGCCACCATGATCCTGTGGAAAAATGCCTTGCTTTGATGTTACAGCCTTGTATTTGAAAGGAGTAAAGAAGAAACTAAACATGTCTGGAACTGACCTTTGTATAATAGAAGTCTTTTTTTTGCCACTAACATGAAAATTAGGCAACATTACTAGCTTTATATTCTTATGACTTCTGAAAGATATGAATATAGTATGTAGTAACTCCTGTATAGCAGCTGAATTACAGTTGCCTTTTCTACTAGAAGTGCTTTGGTCTGAGCTGAGCAGGAAGGGGAAATTTAAAACTCTCTGTTATAATGGCTCATATAATGTAAATTAAACGAAAATCGGCTTGTGACTGAAGATTGCAGATGTCTAAGAAGTTGTGATTGAAGAGGCAAAAAGAACAAAATAATGTCAAGGAGCCTCATGTCACTGTCACAGAAGTTGGAGAGCATCAGAAGAGAACCTAAAATGCAGGAACAAGGATAAGTGTTCTAAACACTGAGCTGCTAATGCATTATGGACATCTTTTTGCTGCTTATCTTGTTCCTTAAGAAACTTCACAGCTTTTCTGATTTAGTGGATAGAAACTTGAACACCTAAGAAGAGGCTGTGGCAGCATGTCACGTTCTGTGTTCCGCTGCAGGAGTTTGGTTGTTAGGCCCATGGGAAGGGAAGATTTAAAATGAGTCTCTGTGCATTGAAAGTTTCTGTAGGCTGCCTGTTGGTTTGTAACTGCATTCAGAACTTCCCAGACTTTCCCAGTATGTTGCGAAGGAGCCTCTGCTCATGTGTCAGGGCAGTGAATTTCATTCAGGAGAAAGATGCTTGATGCTGTTTAGTGTATGTTAATGCTATTGTAAGCTGTTAAAAGGCAAGTTGTAAACACTCAGATGAAGTGTTGAGGCATTTCCTCACTGTCTGAACAACCGACTGTGAAAAGATAAAATGGACCTGCCATGCATCACATAGAATTCTGTGGTAAAAGTAGGCTCAGATTGCCAGTTTTTGGGTTACCATTCAGCTGTATAAGCAATAGTTTCTTTTTTTCTCTTAAAAACAAAGGAAAAAAAATCTGATTTAGTCACAAAGAGTCACTTTATAGTGCTGTATAGAGTGTTTTTAAGATGATTCTAATTGTGTCATTCCTCTATGAATTGCTTCATTTCATAAGCTAAGTGATGTTACTTGAACATTGGGGGTTTTGTGTAACTTTTTAGGGAAAAAGCTCCAGACTCATCTCAGTAATGTGGAGAATCCCATTGCATTTTTATTAAATTTTTAAGTTTTTAAAATCAGTTTGGTATATTTGACTATTTAATCCTTTCAATTGCTCTCAGTGGACGAAGCAAAATTGTAAGAATGCTAAAGATAACTAGAAGAAAAGTGGCTTGCAACCACTTTGAAATTACTTCAATTTTAATAATTGAAGCAATACTAGATAAATATTACTTGAATAAGAACTGTGTAGTATAGATGCTAATGGTGATGCTTATCCATGTTAACTTACTACAAATTCTGTTCTGTTGGAGGGAAAGAAGCATGCCTCTAAAACACCTTTAAAGGCTGGTCAGTAAATAGAAACCACGCGTATCTCAGTGTATAGATGCACTAATACCTAAGATGCAGAACCCAATTCCTGTTTCCTAAGACTGAATTTTTATGTGGGTTCCATGGGTTCAGAAAGGGGATGTCTTCATCCTTCAGTCTTTACTGTTGCCAACGAATAGCATTCCTCTTTCTGGGCACCTGTTGTGTACTGACTTTTGTAGGAGTGTAGATTTTTCTTTGTTAATACGTCTCTTCATGTCAAATTCTGTTGAAAGTCCTAACTATTTGACAGTGTGTGACTGTGTAAACAAAATTTCATTAGAAAGCTACTCCGTCTGAATGTATTTAGTAATCGATACTTTGGTCTGCAGGATTAAAAGGAAAGGTGACAATTTTGTTTGACTTGTTGCTTGCTAAAATTGTCTGTTAACTTGTGCTGTTTTCTGTGTATACAACTGTTGTCCCGATAATCAGTTGCATGAAATTTAGTGGTGCTGGCACCAGATAGTATATAGAGATGGCACTTGACCTCTTGGAGGTCAAGAAAAAATATATGAGAATATGAGCTCATTTTAATTTATATTTTCTTTTATTTTTGTAAGAGAAAAAGTAGGAACTTTTTCATCTCAGTTCTAAAGATTATCATGGAATTTATATTTTTTTAACCTTACAGTAACACATCATATCTATTATTGAAAAAAGAGTAATGCTTTTAGTGTACATTAGCACAGCAAACACCTCAACAGTGTTAAGGTTGTCAGCTGGGGTTAGTTAGTTATTAAAAAATCAGAAGGACAAACACATCACCTCAGGTATACCTAAAAAACTCTTCTGCAAGATGTAGAATTTTTTAAGGCTGCCTAAGTTAAAACTGTCTTTTTCTGTCTCAAAGTGCACATTTTAGTCTTCGAGGTTTTGCTGTGAAAGAAAATAACTCGAAACCTCATCCAGCAGCTTGTCCCCACACAGCCACTCACTCGTTCTCCTCCCTTTTGGGATGAGGGAGAGAATCAGAAGAGTAAAACTGAGAAAAACTTGTGAGTTGACATAAAGACAGTTTAATAGGTAAAGCAGAAATTTTGCATGCAAGCAAAGTGAAATAAGGAGTTCAATCACTGCTTCCCATGGGCAGGCAGGTGTTCAGACAGCCTCAGGAATGCAGGACTCCATTACAGATATGACTTTTATACACTGAGCATGATGCCATATGGCTTGGGATATCTTTGATCACTTAGGGTCAGCTGTCCTGGCTATGTCCCTTCCCGGGTTCTGGTGCACATCCAGCCCAGAGAGTGGTGGGGTGAGAAGCAGAAAAGGCCATGGGCCTGTATAAGAGCTGCTCAGCAAAAGTGAAAACATTCCTGTGTTATCAACACTCTTTTCAGCACAAATCCAAAACACAGCCCCACACCAACTAGGTGAAGTAAATGAACTCTATCCCATTCAAAGCCAGCACAATTCCAATTCTATAGCTATTACTGTTAGAGATGCAGAGGCAAAAGATGCTTTAAGATACTCTTTCTTGGCTTTGGATCTTGGGTTAATACAAGGTTACTAATATGTTGACTTTGTGACAGTTTCTAGAAGGTAATCTGGATACTTTTTTTATGAAAGTGTTTATATGTGCTGTTCACCCCTAGCATGTTTTTTGTGTTGGTAGGCCATATGCAGTTAAAGGTGATCTTAACTGACTGAGCCAGGAAAATTGGATGGATTCCTTCTGTTTGCCATTCTGCTGGCCTATTTAATGATATCTGTTTGACTGGTATCTTTAAATTATCTTGCAGACAGTGGAGCATTTTGCAGTATGTAAAATAATAAGTATTTTAAACTTGTAATTTTTCTAGGAATGAATGAAGGTGAGCACTGACAATACTTAGTTGCATTGATTTAGTTAATCTTGCACCATTTTGAAGCTATAAAGTGCTACTCAACTGTTCAGCACTGCATATCTGTTACTAACAATTAATATTAAACTGCAAATAACAGAAGCATTGTATTTTAGTGTTAAATACCAAAGGAGTAGCTCATTCTGGATAAGATTTGGTAGTCTTGCACCTTATAAAAGCTTTGGATGGCATTTTTACCATTGATTCTTGAGTCTTTTTACCTTTGACAGTTAAAATTATAACCATTATTTCTGTATTTAAGTGAGACTTTTGAGTATTTAAGTAATTGAATCAAGGACTGGCTCTTAAGAACAAGTTTTTTGCTTAGAGCTGTATGTGTATGAGTAATGCTGGCAGTAGTGTCCTGCCTTTCCCTATAAACTATCTCTTGTCTGTCTGCTTTTATTACTGTGACTGCAGCAATAGTGCTGCTGCATTGAATTTTTCCGCTCTGGGTTATACTGTTTAAAATGCTAACTAGATGAATGCCTGAGCAAGGACTGTTCTTAAAAAGAATAAGATAAATTATGATTTGAGTTTGAAACTTGTGGACTGTGGTCATCTTTCATTCTGCAATATGGTTATATTGCTAATAGCTACTAGTCCCAAATAAGAAATCAAGCAGATCTGGTACTGGGGATTAGCAAGAACTATGCACAGCTTTCCATTCAGAATGTTAGTTGGGATGTGACAGCTCAGGATTTACAGTCTTTGGTGACACAAAGATAGTACAGAAAATCTATAAATGACAAAAGAACCAGTATGAGAACTCTGTGCTAATGGAACATTCTGATACATTGGAATTATTTGAAGGAGTCAAACAGCAGCTGAAAAATTAGTGATTTAGGCATTCAGATAATTTTGCTTACAATAATCAGTAAGAAAAATAGATTTAAATATGCTGTTGAGGTTTAAAAACTTGGGACAACCAAAGGTAGTGGAGGATAAGGATTTTTGTAATAGAGAAGACATAAAAATGCAATAATTATAGGTCAACCCAGGCAGTTTTGTCTTGAAGGACTAAGCACAGGTGGTTGCTGATGGTGTCCATGTGTTTTAATTCTTCCAAAACAGAAGTGAGTCTTCTGTTCCCTGTGCCCGTGAGCTCTTGCTCCTCTGTTCTGCATCTTTCTCTTGTGCCCATCTGTCATGTTCCTTCACAGAACTAACGTAGCTCACTAAAACAGCAGAAAACTTGCCACTTGTTTTTTTCTTGCTGCTGTTCAGCAGTCTGAGTGGGCAGACGGAAGGTCTGACAAGCTAAGCACTCTGAGAAAGGGGAGAGTGGGGTCAGAAAACCTCCTTCTTCCTTTGTAACAGTGAACTGTTAAATGCTGAACTTCAGAATGTAGTTTAACGAAATAAAGTCCTGTAGAAACCCCTTTCAAGAAGTCTGTGCATTCCTGAGACAAAAATGAATTGCAAATAGGTGTAAATACCTTCAACAAGTGATACTTCCATGTGGAAATGTTACGAATTATTAATGCCATTTAAAAGAAAAGCTGAACTCATTCATTTCTTCTGTACTAGAAGAAATTCTAGTTCACTAGAAGTGAACTACTGTTCACTTGTATATTCATTTTTTACAAACGTTTGAGTCCAAAGTCTGAAAAGATATATTTTGTAACATCTCTTTTGTTGGTAACAGGTCAGAACTGAAATGTAGTTACACATGTATCCTCTATTTTGATGAGATGTTGGTCTTTTACACCATAAAGAACATGAATGAGCAAGTGTTGATCTTTAGAGTGATGAAACAAGTAAATGAGCTAAAAAAATGAAGAATTGGAACAAAAATGTATTTGTGAAGTCATATTATGTAATAATTTTGTAGATTGAATCTTTATGGGAGAAATAGAAGCAATCAGAATGTATTTCCTTCCCCTTCTTCATCCTTCTACCCTCTGCTCTACAAGAAAACAGTGTACAGAGGGTACTACAGAATTCCAGAAATCTTGCACCATATTTGTTATCTAACAGCATGTGGCTGTTGGAGTTAAAATGGGATTACGTAACTTTTTAGATAAGAAACAAAAACCAAAAACGAGATTCATGGTGAGAAATAAAGCTTTCTGATTAATCATAATGTACAAACTCCAGGCATTTTGTGTTGGTATTTAGCTGCACCATGAATCAGGGCTCTTCAAGTTGTTCAGGATGAATATTGTTACAGGTGCTTACCCAATGGCTGCATGGCAATCATGCCTTATTTTTCTTACAGTAAGAAAGATTCCAGGAACTGCCTGAATCTTGTCTGCTCAACTGTTTTACTTGTGAACCAAGATTAAAGTTTCCGTTGTCAATTTTGTAGTTGGCCCTGTACTTTCTTAATATGTTCTTCCTTGGAATTGTGTCTTCTGCTAAATTTTGGTTTTACAGAATGTACAGGTGCATTTATCAGCTCTGCCCAGGGATTTGGAACGTCTGAACTTATTCCTGAGTATATAAATGGGATAGGTGTGTTCTGCCTACCCTTAAAGCTCTGTTAGCATTCACTTACTGGCAATATTCTTTTCAGTCCTTGTTAAGAGTAATTTCTGTCCTTTATTTTCCTTACAGTAGAGCTTGTAAAAGGTCAGACATTTGAAATCATTACCTTCCCTAGAATGGGGAGGTTCCCATGTCGTTTTATGGATGAGTGTTTATCTTGGTGAGCTGTTGCTACATTTTTTGGTGGCTTTTTAGGGCTGTGGCTGAATAGAAATCTTAAGAAAGTGAAGCATGCAGAGTTGTCCCTGCGGAGCTAACTGTTCATTGTTTTTCTGGCAGTAGGGAATATGTAGTTTGTGTGACCTTTGAGACAGACTTCATTGAAAGCTGTCATATTTGTTCAATATTGTGGGAATTCCTGTCCATCTGTTAATCCTTTTCTGGATTCCAAAGTAGATATTTCAGAATTCTTTTTATGCATCTTTGTGGTAGAAGAGGGTGCACCTGCAAGAAGTCATTTTATGGGAGCTGTGTCTCTTCAGCAGTCTCATCTGCTTGTTGTTGAAATTTTTATTCTTACCAGTGTAAAAGCTGAACATTTCTTTCTGAGGTTTTTCTGCAGTGAAGTATTCTCCAGTTCTTTGATGTTGTATGCATTTGGAGTCAATTCACATTCAGAAGTAATATGTCTCAATTTTCCTTGGGAAGAAAAAGAAAAAAAAAAAGGAAAATGGTGAGAGAAGGTGTAACCCAAAAGGAGAAAATGTAGAGTTAAGGGCAGCAGAAGTCTTGTGAATGAGATATTTGTATGCAGAAGGCCTTTGGGTGGGTTACCCCTCCAGTGGCTTTGAGTGGAAAGCTGCAACCTTGATAAGCTGTCCTGACTAACTTTGTCTTGATAGTTTGGATCTGGGAGAGAAATTTGATGTGGTTGCTGATGCTCCACTTTACAGAAATCAAGCATATTCTTTCCAGACATGTGGTTGTTTACGCCCCTTTCCTTCCTGCTGTTCTTGTGTCCCTTGTCCTTCCTGACACTTCCTTATGTGTTGGGACTGCTGTTGATTTCAGTGTATTATAGAACGTAATTGGAAGTCCTCTTAAGTGTTGCCTTGATCCTTTTTTGTTTGCCTTTTAGATGAAATAATTGCTGAAAGTAAAAGAACACTAGAAAGTCAACAGAAAACATCATAAAACATGTTCATTTAAAAATTTTCTTACTGTTCACTGATATTGTTGTGACATTTCATCTTAAAGTGTATTAAAGTCATTCTTCTTTAGCTCCAAAACTATAAATAAGTATTTTAGGATTATTTGAATTTCCCAGTAGAATGATTAAAGCTAAAGAAGCTCAGGTAGTAGTTAGCCATTTCATAGCTTCCTTCTTGAAGCTGGTCTGGGATTCAATGAAATTGTTACTCAAGTTTTTCTAAATGCATACACTGATGATGGAGTAAGTTTGGTAGCTTCATGCTGGTGAAAATCTTTTGTATCAACAGATTTGATGGATACCATGGCAGTCGTGATGTAGATGCTTCTGTTTTTTCTTGATCCCTGCTTGCTTTTCTGTTAAACGGGTAGCACTTTGGGGACTTCTTACATGTAAGATGTTATTGAAAAGACTGCAGTGCGTTTGAATTCTTCCTCTCCATATTATTTTTTTCTTTCAAATATGTTTTCCAGGTCTAAACAGAGATAAATAATCTCCCCTCTAGAAAAACAGAAAAGAAAACAAGACCAACCTCCCTAATCTAAAGCTCCTTCAACAAGCCTGTATTATGTTTTAAAAAGTTTAATCTACCTTATGGTGTATGTCGTTGTAATTATGATGCCTGCACACTTTATTATGAAGAGAAAAACTTCCTATTTCTATCCATGTGGCAGAGTGGAAAAAAATCCCCAAGTTCACCTGAGTGTGTAAAAACCTCAAACCTAGAAATCCCCTCCAGCTTTTTAAAGTGTTTTCTTGTGCCTGTCTTTGAGTTTTAAGAAGTGTAAAAGACTTAAAGAGCTTTATATATGGTATTCTAGCAAGTATAGTTCTACAGGATATTTTTATCAAGCTTTTTTACTTGATTTATGAACTTTTTTAGTTAAACTGTATTTTCTTCCTGGGAAAATTGGTTTATAAGTTTAGTTACATGGATTTGGGCTGATTAGAGACAAGGTGATCTCTAAGTCAGTCACCTGGTATTTACAGTTCATAAAGGTAGAGATAAATGTGTTTTGCTTTCAGCTTTGCATCTAGGTTGTCAGTTAACAGATTCTACTTTATTAGAGAGTTTTAGAGCCCATTCTCTTGCTCTCTCAGGCTGATTCTGTGAAATAAGTTTGTGATATTTCTTCTGTTGTGACAGAAATAGAAAGGTGATACTTGGTCATACCTGACTAGAGTATGCACGTATTGCATCTCATCCTGGTGCTTGGCCAGAGCGGTTGTGCAGTCACTGTTAAACAAATGATGTTCTTTTGTAAGTCTGGACAATCGTTTTAATAGGGAAAGATCAGCATGGGTAGATTGTAAGATTCAAAACAGTTACTGAGTTTTCATATGGCTGCTTAGAGTTACACATCTTTTCAAGGTGCTCAGTGGGTTTTTTAAACCCCTTGTATCAATCCATATGTATGCATGGTTTTTACTAGCTCTCTGTAGAAGCACTCAGTCTGAACAAATAGCCATACATTGTGCTGTTCTGCAGAATTTTGTGTTAGTTCACAAAAATTCCACAAATATAAAGAAATAAAATATTTGAGTGCCAGCGGCTTGTAAGTAACTTTCTCTCACAGCTGCAGTTTCTTTGCATCTTCTGACACTAAGTAAACCATTTTATATTGCTAAGGAAAAAAATTACTTGTTTATGATTAGACTGGATATAAAAAATACTGAACTCCTGTATTCTAAGTTTAATTGTTAGTTTTCTCAGACTGGCTATTTTTGTATAGTATTTGTCTAAACTATTCAAATAAATACAGTTTGGATCTGATACTGTATTCCTCCAAAAAATTATTTCTACTGGAATGAAAGACTTCTGTTATACTATAAAGGCTCTGGGATAAGAAGTTATTTTCTCTCTGCACAATTTTGTTCACACTGCCAATGCTTCATTCATGTTTAAAAAATAAAAATTAAAAAAATCCCGCTATTAAATTCTCAGCTTTTTTAGTAAACACATTTGATTTGTATAGCTTTTGATAGTTTATTCAGTTTACCATGGAAAATACATATTTAGTCTCTAAAATGTATGCCCCTTTTTAGGAAATGAAATTTAAATCAGATTTCACATTCTTATGCATGGAGATGTCAGTAGGGGACCTAAAGCTAAAACCTTGCATTAATTTACATTAGTATCCCAACAAAAAATACTGTGCAGGTGCAGAGAAGCAGAAAGATAGAAATCTTTGGTAAAATAGATGGAAAAATGAATTAAGATCTCTGAAACAAAAGCCATGTCTCTGTTTTTAATCCTGTTTCTTTTGTTGATTAAGTGATTATTGTAAAGATGGATTATACTAACAACAGTGTATTCATAAATGCTGGTTATAATTGAAGAATTCCAGTTTGTGCTCTTTGAAAACAAATACAAACACTTGATTTGCTTTTATATAATTACATTTTAAAACATTCAAAACATTAATGTGATTTTCAAATAGCACAGGACGTTATTGCCATTCTCCTAAATTTTAATAGCACTTGATGCAACATAGAATGGGTTGTGTTAAAGGTGAAGCTGAACTTAGTTTTTATTGTCTTTTACAACTTCTAGAAATATAAAGAGAAAGATAAACACAAGCAAAAATATAAGAAGCAGTCGGAGTCCTCACCATCTTTGGTTCCATCTCTTACTGTAACTACAGAAAAAGTAAGTCAGTGTGTTTTTTCTCCTCTTCACTTCACTAATGTTGAAATTTCATTATGTAATCATTCCACTATATATACAGGAGCTTTATAATGGCATAAATTCTATAATTATCAAGCACTCTTGGTATTTTTTCCTATAATGTGATATCCTAAAATACTTTGAGGTTTAACATATGGAGAGTGGAATTAGAGTTTTGTACTTAAATTGTGAGTCAGGTGGCAGTGATACTCAAGTGAGTTTTATTTAATTGAGGTGTATTTAATAATTTGAGAATTTTTAGAAAGTCTGTCCTTAAAAAGTTCCTTGTGTGTGCTGAGCTGACACTGAACCTGTAAGTAAAACTGGTGGTTATGAAACTACAGCTCCTGCTTGGTATACTTATAGTATGCCTTATTAGCAGGTTGTTCTGTTAGGTTCTGTGACCTTTCCGTCCTATTGATGTGCTAGAAAATACCTAATTCCAGAGGCAACATACAGGGTTAAATAATGACAGTTCTCATTGTATTCAGCAAGAATCACTTTTGCTACCCACCAATAAAATTACACTAATGCTGGCATTACAGAGTAATGGGCAGTACTGCTGAGAAATGAGTTTCATAACTTCGGAGTTGGAAAAGATGTGTCCCATTCGTGTGGGGATGTTTGACATCAGAGTTGTGGAATCATGGTTTGAATTCATTCTTGCTCAGTACATAGATCATTGTGTTTTAGCAAAGGTGTTGAGGCTTGTGTTAACTGTGTGTGCTTTGGTTGCTGAGGTGTTATATTCAACAAATGTGTGTTTGCATATGGTACTCCAAGACCTTGTCAGGACGGGGTAAAACGATTGAAATACCAACTTTCTCTGGTCTCTGGAAGTATTCTCTCAACTAGTGGTATCAATTTCAAGAATAATCTTCAAGAAAGTTAGACTTCTAATATGCTTTGCATATTTACTTATTCTCAATAGTAAGATTACTAACTTGAGAATGCATACCTGCTAACTTCCCATTATTTGTAACTCACACTTCTGTTAAGAGTCTTGTTTCTGGTTCTGCTCTATTCTCTTTGAGCGGTTGTGTCAAGTGAGACTTAGTAGTCAGTGGTTTTCTGAAACTCTCAATAACTATTAAAAAAAAGAAGAAAAGATAGAGTCGATTTACCACTTTGCTGTTTTGATTTAAGAACAACTAGAGATTGCAATCAGTGAGTTGTGACAGTTTCTATTGAAATTAGGTTGTAGAACACTTTGAGTCATATTGACTGGTCGACATGATTTGTTATTTCATTTCATTTTATTAATTTACCCTAAACATATTCCTCTTGAGTCTGAGACAACCACTAAAATTCATTGCGTGTAAGAGAGGCTTCTTGTGTGGGAACTTCTTTAAACTTTGCAACCTTTGTTTAGGTTTTATACTCTGTATGATCTTATCTTTCTTGAATTACATCCATCTTGTACTTTGATTATGTAATCATCATAAGTTTTTACAAAAACTGTACTACTGTATGTTTTTGTAAAAGTTAAAGAAAATATATGGAAATATTGATTATCTTTTGCATCCTGCTTATTAGAACATGCTTTTAATGCCAAAGACACAGTTGGATTCTGTTTTTGTGCTAAGCTTATTTCTAATTGCTTTGTCCTCCCTGTCCTTTTCCTAATTACAAAGTTTACTTCTATGGATAGTCACAGGGATAAGCTAGAGCAAACACTAAAGTGTACAGAAAATCTCTGATTCTAGAACTTAAATTATAACTGAATTAAACTAAACCAGAATATTAATTGTGGAATTTGAATATCATCCTGCTCTTTTAGGTTTTCTTTTTAATCTTTTGCATGTGGGTTTTCTTTACCTGACCTGTTTGCTTCATTTATTGCCTTTTTTAAATAGTGCTTCAAATCATCAGGAAAATTGGTGTTCAGTCTTTTAAATGAGGTTACTAAGTGTGATTGTTTTTTTTTAAAAAATATCTATTGGATATATGGAAGTGATTTTTCTTTTGTGGCTAGTTCGTTTGGTTAATTTTTTTTCCTAAGTCCTTTTAACACCATTTACATGCATTTGCTTTTCTAGGTTATAAGCTCATAATGTATTCCTCAAAACTTTGAAATTTTAGTAATGAAACAAGCTTTATTTTTTTCTAAGGTGAATATTTGGCTCAGAATATTGTATTAATGTATTACTTTTATGTGTCCTTTTACATAGAGTTGCTAGAATTGATTTGGACCTGACTTATGTCTGTTTCACAGCAGTCTTTCTTTGTATTGAATGCATGATTTTATCTTGGTATATAATCACTTCTGCTACTGTAATGTTCTTGTGGGGGGAGCTGAAATTTGAAATGAAATTTGTTTTTCCTTTTTAAAAAATGTTAAATTCTTTGTAAATCCAATTGTAATGGCCATTTATGCAGTTAATGTCTTAAAGCATGTTTTTATCTGGATGAGTGGTTTCTTCAGAAAGAATCATGAAAGGCTGCATGATAAACTGTGGATTTATTTGTTAGTGTACTTGAATTGCCTGTTTGTTCTGCAGAATTTAGTTCCAAGAAATTTTACTGATGTTCCTGTCTCTGCTATTTTGAGAGGCACTTTTGTGCATCCTTGTAATGTCTCAGGAAATGTTGCTCAGTCTGAATCAGTTAAGTTTGAAAAAGTTTGAAATAAGAATGCTTGACTACTCTTTGATTAAGGTAGTATCAGTACATTATTTCACTTTTGGGACATAGGGAATGTTTTAAGAAGAGCTACAGTAACTTAGGAATTGAAATTCTCTTGCTGCCTCTTTTTCTGCCTACTTTCTTGGTTGGAAAGAGCCATCTGCCCCAAATTTACTCCTCATAAAAAGGAGTTTTGAGGGTTTTGAGCATTGGCTCCCACCAGCAGTGCAGGGAGATGGGGAGCAAGGGTTATGAGCAGTTCATCACTGATTGTTCCTTCAAGTTGCTTGAGGAAAAGAGTCCTTCCCCTGCTCCAGCATCCCTCCCATGGGAAACAGTCCTCCATTAACTTCTCCAGCATGAGTCCATCCCACGGGCTAGACTTCTCCACAAACTGCTGCAACATGGATCGCTTCTCAACAGGTGCAGTTCTTCAGGCACAACCTGCCTCCAGTGTGGATCCCCCACAGATCCTGCCAGGAAACCTGCTCCAGCGTGGGGGTTCTCCAGGTTCTGCCAGGAGCCTGCTTCAGCACAGACCTCCCACAGGGTCACAGTCTCCTCTTAGGCATCCACCTGCTCTTGCACGGGTTTCCTCCATGGGCTGGAGGTGGATCTCTGCATCCCCATGGATCTCCATGGGCTGCAGGGGCACAACTGCCTCTCTACCATGGGCTGCAGGGGAATCTCAGCACTGGTGCCTGGAGCACCTCCTCCCTCTCTTCACTGACCTTGTCTGCAGAGTTGATTCTCTCGCATGTTCTCGCTCTGCTCTTCTCTGGCCATAATTACATCTGCCCAATAACCCTTTTTTGTTTTTCCTTCTTCAGTATGTTGTCATAGAGGTGTACCACCATTACTGATGGGCTCAGCCCTGTCCAGCATTGGGTCAGTCCTGGAACTGGCTGGAATTGGCTCTGCTGGACATGGAGGAAGCCTCTGGCAGCTTCTCACAGAAACCCCCCCTCTAGCCCCTCCACTACCAAAACCTGGCCCTGCAAACCCAGTGTTGGTTTTGGGGTTGTTTTGGATTGGCTGATTTTCGCTTGGACTCTGCTCTTACCATCTGGTGTTTTTGTGGAGAATTAGTTGTCGTGGTTCTTCCCCTCTCTGTGCAAGGCTGCTGCCTTATACGTCTGCATAGGGCTAAAGGCCACTCAAACCTTGGAACATACTATATATACACCAGGAGTGATTATTGCACGTTTACCATAAATCCCCAGAAGGTTTAAGAGTTGCTGCAGATGGATGGTGTAATTTTTGAGGGCACACAGAATGATAGATTGAGACCATAAAACTGGCAGTAGCTCTCGGTGCTTAGGGTATATTTCATCATGTTGGTGTTCATGATTCTCTGACTAAGCATGTAGATTTCAGTACACCTTATAGCACCTTCTGAAACGCAAATACCTGTTGGAGGAAAATTTTCCAGAGCAGAACTGTGTTGTGCATGCATATTCCTCAAAATCTGCCAGGAGTGGGATTCAGACTTGCAGTCAAACCAAATCACAGCACAGTGTTTGCAAATTAGTGCCTACTTG
Source organism: Vireo altiloquus (assembly GCA_013396875.1). Lineage (NCBI taxonomy): Eukaryota > Metazoa > Chordata > Aves > Passeriformes > Vireonidae > Vireo > Vireo altiloquus. The sequence goes on from VZRF01003176.1 coordinate 510,212, forward strand.
TCATTGCCTGGCCCTGGTATGCAAATAGATTGAAATATTTGCTTTCCTCGAAGCTTGTATATTTAGTTGTCTTCTGTCATTTGCAACTGAAAAGTAAGGTTTATGTAAATGTCTTAGCTATTTTAGTAAAATATGGAAAACTTTGTATAGCTGGTATACAAAGCTTTATGTAAAGATGAAGAAACATTCTGTTGTAGGCCTAAATTCAGCAAGCATCCCACTTGGGGCAAGGAAAATGTGTGTGTATGCTCAATTTTAAGAGGCATGTGTTTGTGTGGTCTTTAATGGAGATAACTGTGGATACTGTTTTCAGTTCTATTCTGTAAAGAACTGAAAAACAGACAAGCTCGTTTTGAACAGATGAGTAGCTTCTAGGTTTGATCTATATTTTTTTTAAGATGTTTTAAACAACTGTTTTACTAAGTGGCTAGAGTATAAATAAACAGTAGAATGTTTTTTTCTTTTTTCCTGATACTGTTTTCATTTTCTTTCTTATGTTATTAAAACTCTGTTATCACAACTCCGTATTTTTTTCAGTCATGAGATCAATAATATTCCCTTGTGTGGTTTCCTAATGTTGTGCATGCAGTTTCCCTGCCCACCTAATTACTTTCTGTGGAACCTCTTTTGACCGTTGTTCACCAATAGGAACAATTCTGGCAAAATTTAACAGATGAATAATGGACCTAAAGATGAAAATTTTGAAAGCCCTGTGGAGAGTGTATGAGTGTAGGAGAAGGGCCAGAATTCTTGGGGGCGGGTAGGGGTTGAGGAAGACATTTGCATTGGGAGCTCAAGAGTGTTTTCCTACCTGTCAGAGAGAGAGTTTGAATTTAGTGTGTCTCAGTCAGCTCTCTCATGTGTCTTCTTTACTTGGTGGTTCTAAAGGAATTGGGTGAATGGGGGATGGTTCACATGCCAGGGAGTTGATTTTGGTTTGGTGTTGAGACTATAAAGACTTAAAAATCCAAGTTCATAGGTTCTGAAGCCTTTAACAGTTCCACTGCTGATGAAACAACATTTCCAGTTTAACAAAAAAGACGTAAAAATTGTATGTTCAGAAAAGCATTAAAAGCTTGGTTTCTAATTTTTGATTTTAAGCAGAAAATAACAATATCCTATTTAAATAGGCTGTGAAGACTGCAGCCATTAGATTTTTCCATTTACCTCAGTGAAGCCAAAATTTCAACCAAAGCCATTATGCATTTTTTTCCCCAAAATGATGTTTATGTACTTCAGTTGTTTGCTGAGAATCTTCACAGTTCAGCTTCTGTAATTCCTGCTTTTTCTAGTTACAGTAGTATTTGAACACTTCTGTGTTTGTTTGAAAGAATGAGGTCTTTTAAACAGTTGTTACAGTTTTTTGTGTGACTTGTTTCCTTAATTTTTTCTCTCTTTCAAAATGCCAGACATACACAAGCACTAGCAACAACTCCATGTCAGGCTCCTTGAAGCGGTTGGAAGATACCTCAGCTCGATTTACAAATGCAAATTTCCAGGAAGTTCCTACACACGTTTCAAGTGGAAAAGAATCTTCAGAGGCTAGAGGGTCAGAGAGCAAAGGGAAGAAATCTGCAGGTCACAGCTCAGGTCAGAGGGGAAGAAAGCCTGGTGCTGGAAGAAATCCAGTAACGACTGTGACTGCAGCTAGCCCTTTTCAGCAAGGTACTGATTGTTATGCTGTAACACAACTTCTGCTTTGACATGAATTAGAAATTTTATGTATGCAGAACTTGAAAAGTGGTTAATCTTTTATCCTCGATACTGAGAATGTTGTTTCACTTTAGGGAAAAACCCAACTTTTTTTCAGGGTAAAAATGTTTGTTGCTATAACATGAAAAAGAAGGTTGTGAGTTTTTAAAGGGCAGAACTGATGCTTTTGTTCAGACTGTTAAAATATTCTCTTTAGCTGCTAACAGAAGTATCTTTATGTGCCGAAAAGTTAGTATGAGGTAAACTTTAATATGAATTTGAGTCTAGAGGTCTTAGCTCTTTAAGGCAGTAATACTGATGGTTTTTAGTCAATTCACTGGCTAAAGAGCAGAACCAGACTACCTGATGCATAGGAGGCAATGGACCCTCAATAATTTTTCAAGATGCAGATATTTAAAGTATACAATTTTCTTCAGAGTGAAGGACCTTTTTGCTTATTTTTTTTGTCATTGAAATATATAAGCAGAAGGTAAGTATGTAAGGTTTATTTACCTTTGGTAATACAAAATCTTTTACTTTTTGAACTTGCTAAAACTGACTACGTGCACTATGGACACTTCTAAAAAGCAAATTTTACTATGGCATCTTTGTCATAATTGAAAAAAAGATTTAAAAAATTAAAAGTTTTTTTAAAATTCCTTAATTAATAAATCATATTATTTTGAAACGCAACAAATGAGGCGTTCTGTAAAGTAATTTTCACTGTGGCGTCTAGTAACTGTCTTTTATCCTTTTTGATGTTGATTTTCCTTTGAGTTTATTCATGCAGTGAACACTTGTAAATTTGTCTAGAACTGTTCCAGTATCTCAGATTTTTTACTTGAAAGAAGAGGAAGTGTTTTTTCGTTTAAATTCTCAAAACTCAAAATCGCCTTCTGGAATTCTTAATTTAAAGAAAAATCTTATCACAGGTGGCAAAATAGATCTTTACTATATGCATGTATTTTCTTTTAGGCTGCATTAAGTGAAGTTGATATAACTTACTTAAAGTACAAGACACTGATATTTTTATGGTTTTTTTTTAAATAGCTGTATTTATGTAAATTGTATTTTAAATGAACTTGTTAACAATGTTTAGTGGAGTACTAATGATAAAACAGTAGTTTTTAAAGGACATGGTTTTTTATACCTAATGTTATATTTAGGAATATTTTCTTGATGCTGTCATCAGTCTGAATTCTCTGAAACAGTACCCACATACACCCACCATATATATACATACATCACTGTATAAAATTAGTGAATTTCAGTGCAAGTAGATGTTTATATTTCCTGAGAGTGCTTCATTTTCTGCCTTGAATGCACTAATACAGTGATGAAGTGACTGCATTCCAAATACTGAAGAAGGAATGTAATTCTTTCTTTAGGGTTCTGTGACAGTGCTAAAGAAGTCTTAAAATGACGGTTTTATACACTGTTTTTCACTTTCTCTCCTATACTTTTGAAAAACATGTCTTCTGTGGTACTCCTCCACAGCCAGGGAAAATTAAGCCCAATTGTTGTTCCCTTGACCTGTGTCAGACCCTTGATTTTAGGTAGAATGGTAAGGAAGATCGCAGGCATCGTGTAAATGTGATCATAGCACATTTCTATCAGTCTTCTTATATATGTGTATGCACCGAGTGTTTGTTATGGCTTCTAAACATGGATGTCAAAGTTGCCTAAGCAGCAAAATTATTCTTCCTCTATTCATTTTCACCTTGTTTGTGCCCCAAATTCAAATCTCAGTCTCAGATTTGAGTCTGAGAATCATATTCAGCAAAGTGAAGATCAGCAGGAGAACCAGTGAGTTATTTAAAAAATAAATTCTTTAGCTCTTGGTAATGCTTTTGATAAAGTCCTTCCACATTAATATTATTTTTGTTCTGAGATAATAATGCTTCCCATCAGTTTTCGTCAACTAACAGGAAAACATAATTGTACTTCTTTCTTTTTTAGGAAGCTTTTTGGGCACTCCTGGGAGCATAAAATCATCTTCTGGAAGTTCAGTTCAGTCTCCCCAAGATTTTTTGAGTTTTACAGACACAGATCTGCGAAGTGACAGTTTCACGCATTCTCAACAGGCTTCCTCAACCAAAGATGTACATAAAGGAGAGGCTGGGAACCAAGAGGGGGGAGTCAATTGTTTCACTTCCTTAATTGGTCTCCCTTCATCATCAGCAGCTGTTTCCCAATCGAAAAACTTTGACAGCTCACCTGGAGACATAAGTAATTCAAGCCTTACTTCTACAGCATACAAACGAGCTCAAACTTCTGGAATAGAAGAAGAAACTGTAACAGAGAAAAAACGGAAAGGAAATAAGCAAAGTAAACATGGGCCTGGTAGACCTAAAGGAAATAAAAGTCAAGAAAGTATTTCCCATCTTTCAGTTTCCTCTGCTTCCCCAACTTCATCTGTGGCATCTGCTGCAGGAAGTGTGACAAGCTCTGGTCTTCAAAAATCTCCAACTTTGCTCAGGAATGGAAGTTTACAAAGTCTTAGTGTTGGTTCATCTCCAGTGGGTTCAGGTAGGCGTTTATTGGATTTGTTTTCTTACCTCAAAATACATTTTTATTATTTTAGCTATAATTCTGAGTATGCTTTTCAAGAACATAGTATCATTTAAAATATTATGAAAATTACCCTGGGGGAAAAAGGACTGTTGGAAAAGTAAGTTTTGTTCCATGTATAGGTGCCACTGTGCTGTAGGTGACTGTAGTAGATTGACCTCTGTATTGACCTCTAGGCTATACAAATGCAGGTTTTGAAAGTGTAGGGGGAAAAGTTGCATAAAAATAGGTTTTTTGAAAATTACATGTGACAGGTTTAGCCAAAAAAAAAAAAAAAGAGATAGTATGGACTTCATTGTCTGTGTGTTCTGTTACACAGAGAAAACAAAATTGAGACTCAGCCATGTCAGCTTTGCTGAATGTGTCCCTCAATTACATTTTCCCAATTTAGCTTAACTAAAAATCAATATGTCTACATGGAGAATGACCAGTTTAAACATGTAAAATTATATTCTGAATCTGGACTCCTGTGCAGCTGGATGACATTTTCCTATTCTAGTGTGCTGTTTAGCAATTGAAATTGGCTGGTTTGTTCTTCCTCTGTTGTAAGTGTTATGCACATCTGGGGCTGTGAGAGGCTTTCTGTTTCCAGTAAACCTGTGTGTGGAATGGCCTGGCAGAATACTCTTGCCTGCCAAAGTCTTTGTTGCCCTGAAGTTTCTTTCAAAGCTTTTGTGATTTAAAAAAAAAAAAAAAAAGAATTATCTCACTTTTGAAACTTTGAAATGTTGTCCTTTTTGTTTTTATATAGTTTTATATATTAATTTGCTTAATTTTTCTATTTTGGGGAAAAAGAGAAATGGAGCTTGAATACTTGCTTGTGGGGTGGGTTTTTTGCTTTTTGTATGGTATACTTTCACTCTGTAAGCAAGAGATACTTTAAAAAAATACATAGTTTCTTTCTATGTATATATAGTATCCTAAAGAATACTTTGTATTTCTTTCAGAACAAGGCAGGTTCTTAAAAACTATGTGGAAGCCACGTTGTTTTAAAGTAGTTCGATACAGGCAAATGATCATGTTTACTATGAGTAATAATGGCAATAGCAGTAGCAACTATATTAGAAAATACTTTTTCTTTATTAAAATCAATGAAAAGAAATGGTATATGACAAAACTTCATGGTTCTCTATTTATCTTCTTGTTTAAAATGCACTTTTAAGAACATGTTAATCTCTTACCTGCTATGAACAGAGGCCATCTAACAGATTTACATCAGTGTTCTGGTTATTATAGTATGAACTTTCTTATTCCTTCACAATTACTTTGAGGTGGATTATGTATTGTTGTAGTTGGGGTAAGAGATAGAAGTACAAGGTCTTGGTTTGAAGCGAATGACCTACGTTTCCCCTCTTATATCTGTCTTAGAATATTCTGCTCTTGTCAGCTCCTTGAACAGGCCTTTCCCTGTCCAGGTCCATTCTTGCTTCCTTTGTCCTCTTTATTACATCTCTGTCTTCCATCTAGAAAATGCCAATGATAATGTTAAACTCTTTGTAAATAAATACATGGATGGAAATACCATGTAGATTTTATTACCTTTATCATGATATTCAGCCTGTAATTTCACTTCTATTAAGTATACTTAGATTCTTGGGGTACCCAGCATTAGACTTGTCTTCTAAAATAGTGGTATTTTCTGAGGATGCCAAAGAACATGAATATAAAAAAGGAAACAAAATTTGTAAACAGAATCACCCCAGCAAAACCAAGAAAACCTAGAGATTAAAAAACAAATGGGATGTCTTCTTTGTCTTTGAGCATGAGCTCTAAATTTACCCAGAAACTTCTTCTTGAATCAGAGTATATTAATTAATTTTGTAATGTACTCTTCTCCCTCATCTCCCCTGTTTTTTATGGTTATATTTTCTCACTTCATCATAAGCAATTTTTAGGTTTAGGACCTATGAGTATTATCATTATTATCAGAAACACACATTCTCTCAGGTGTAATATGTTAATGTTTCTCTTTGCAATGTGCCCACATTGTCCAGTAACAAGATCCAACAGGTGAATCTAAATTATTTGACTCGAGCCCCCAGATAAGATTTTGTGCATGTAAATGTAGTGAGTGAAAGCACAGGGTGCTCAAGCCAAAAAGTTTTTACTGCCTCTTGGAATTGCCTTGATACTTCAAAGAAGCAGAATCGGGAATGAGCTAGACCATGCTAAACAAAGCTTTTGAGGCACTTTTGCAAGAATCTCTTCCCCTATATTTTTTAATAGCCTTTCTAACAGCAGCTATCTGAAGCAATCATTCACTTTCAGTTTTCTTAAGAGTTCATGTTGAGATTCATAAAAATTATGAAAAACATGACTTCACAGATGTATTATAATTGTGTTCATAGTTAATGTAAAAGATGATGCAGATTAATCATGTGCTATTTATACATAATTAAATGTCTTCCCAAAAAGTTTTATTCAAAATAAGTATATTCAGCTCATTTTGTAAAATGTTTGTCATTTCCAAACTTATCTAGTCCACGAGATTTCTCTTTTTCTGCTTAATAAGAGCAAAGATGTACCCTGAATATAGGTATAGTATAAGGACATGTAATCAGAAGCTGTTACAACACATACACTTGGGCTGTATTTCAGTTGCCATGCAACTGGTCTGATCTGTTCAAGATTTGTTCACTTAAATGTTCAGTCTTTATGCTCTTTATTATTCTTTCTGAAATGTATTTGTAACCTGGTAGGAAACATTGTATTCAAAGGGATAAAATAAATTCTAAAAAAATTAAAGTTTAAATTGGTAGGGTGATTTGGAATTTTTGTAGTAAATTGACATTTTACTAGTACATCTGTCCCTCTTTTAAGAAAAAACCCACCAAACTTCTTTAGATAGCAGGTCATTTACAAACCATATTTCATTTTTTATTGAGAATTCACAAGCAGTGTAAGTTTATTGTGAGTCTAAGAAGGTGTAAGTCAGTTGTTGCAGGAGTTTTTATATAAAGCTGATAATGATTCACCCCAAATAGGGCTGGTCTTTGGAGTGATTTCAGGATCAGAATCTTTTAATAGGGTGCATGTGTATGGATTTAGTCTGAACTCAACAATTTTACAGAGCAATCTAACTTTCCAGGTCACACAACCTGTATTCTCAGGATTAAGTTGATTCTCAGCATCCTTCTACGGAATAATATTTAAAGATTTCTAATCTAGTATTGTAAAGCATTGAGAGCTTGTGTCCCATGGCAATAGGGAAAAGAACATTTTACGTGACATACTGTACCTTCTGACTTTTCTGGAATAATGTAAAATGGAAAGCAATCAAGTATCAGAAGTTAACTGAAATTTCTGTTTCATGGTAGATAAAGTTCTCATGCAGTTGTCTTTCAAGTTCAGCATGGATACTTGCTGCTGGAATTATTAGTGCTTCAGGCACTTCTCTGCCTTTCCCAGTTCTGGTCTTGATTTCAACTGTACAACAGATTGTATAGTATCAGCTTCAGTAGCTAAGGACTTTAGGGGATTATTTGCTTCAATATTATAATTTTTGTAAAATTGATTTTGTGCCCTGATGTGTACTGTAAACCCTGAAAAATGCTTATAATTTTTTTTTTTAAAGATTAAATTACCAGTTGGGCCTTGAAATGGTTAGCCCATTGTTTCAGCATCCTTGTTGTGTCCATCTTCTGGAATTCCTGTGTCCTGACTGAGGCAAAATTAGAATCTGTCTTCCTATGTTTTTATCTCTGCTTATATATCATCATATGTATTCTGCCCTTAGCTAGTCTTCAGCATTCTGTGGTTGGTAACTCTAGACACTTCTTGGAATAAAGGATTAATCCAAACCCAGTAATGTACTTTAATAAAGCAGTATTTCAAATTCTGAGAAACAATTAATGTTTTTGGCATAGGTAACTCTGAGTTGATCTTATGTCTTATGCAGTCAAGTTTCAACTTGTATACAAGTTTGCTAAACGTTTCAGGTTAGTTCCATGTGTTCTGTTCTCCTTTCCCATCTGATTCAAGCGGTGCTGAAACCTTTGTCAGTGTTACCCACGTTAGGCTGTGCAAGATCATCGGACTGTTAAGGTCATTGTTGCACTGATGACGCAAGAGAACTCTTGAGTTTCAAAGTAGAAGAGTAACTTGAAATTATTCTATTTGAGGTACTAAGTCCCTGAAGTACTTACGTTAAATCTTCATGATGCTGTGTTTAAAGTTTGACTTAGTAGCTGAATCTACTGGGAGAAAGAGTTTAGAAAAAATTGTTCTAAACAGTTTGTGCTATCTGCAAAGTGCCCCAAAGCAGAAGTCTTGCTGTGTTAAAAAGCCAGTTTGTATTCAGAGGAGATAGAATATAAAGAACAAATTGATGCTAATAGATATTAATGGCCTTTTAGGACTAAACAAATGGCGTAGAAAGCACACAAGGCAAAATCAATGCGCAGAGAATTTCATTCTTCATATTTGAGGCTCAACAGAAGTGGTGTTGAGATTTGTGAATGGTGTACAAGATTAAAATGTTAACGTTGATGATTGTTGGTGTAGAAAACATGGAGACATTCATCAGGTAACAGGGAAGAAATCATATGAGGTAGTAGCTTATGAAAATGGTGATTATCATGAAATGAATCAAAGTTCTTAAGTAAAACAGTTGTTATCAGCAGCTACAGCCAGAAGTATTGACATTTCCTGATGATGAATACCTCATATTTCCATGCTTTTAGACTGTCAGTGTTACATTTTAGTAAGTCTTACAACTTCAGGAGTTTAAAAGAGACTGGCAGTTAGTTACTGTTACGCAGTTAGGTTGTGTCTGACAGAAGAAAGGAAGATGTTAAAACGTACAAAGGTGTAATGATTAGTGGTGAATATTGAGAGTTATGGAAAATAACTTATTGGACTAATTTTATTTTATATTCTATTTTAGTAATTAAAGTGGCGTAATAGATGTCTACATTTCAATTGATACAGCATCACATTTTAAATAAAGGCTTGTAATGATAGGAAGTCAGAAAAGTCCTTGCATTAACTGTAGTTAATAGGTAAGTTTCAATTTTATTTTGATCAGAGAATTATTAAACTAGTGTTTATTTTGTTTTGTTGTTTTTCCTTTTGCTCAGTTGGTCAGAGCATGATGCTCATAACACCAAGGCCACGGCTTCGATCCTCAATTCACTTAGAAGTTGGACTCTCTGATCTTTGTGGATTCCTTCCAATTCAGAATAATCTGGGAAATTTATTGGGAAATTCTGCAATTTTTGAAAAAGTCTGGTTATGAGGACAGGGAAAAATTGATCTCTTGGTCATATAACTAAGGGTTATATTGGTAGAGCTAAAATACAAGATTGTGCGTTAGGAAGACGGATGTGTACTTGCAGGATAAGGATGGCCTTCTGGGGAAAGAGGGGCTGTAGAGAAAAAGGATAAAGGTGATTAATCAGTTGTGTCTGAGTTTCCAGTGCTGAGCTGTGTTTAATAAGGTTTTAATGCATAAACAGCAAGCTAATGAGAAAGGCAGCTCTGTGTTCAGAGTGTGTCTGGTGTTTGAATACTATGTGTGATTCTGTGATTTGCTCTGTGTGAGGAAAAGAGTCACAAGAAGGATTCGACAACTGGAAAAACACATTATTGGAGAATAGCTAAGGATTGAGTTTGTCAGACTATGGATATCATATGAAGAACTGAAAACTGGTACGACAATGATCCTTGACAAAAAAGTAAAACGTGATCAAGTGATAGAAAGTAATAGTTGAATGAATCTCAGTTCTGAAAAATTTCTTTTCTAGAAGATACAGTTTAGTCGAACATATTTGTTTGATTTGCAGGTGCAGGAAGTTCTAGAGCTAAGAAATCACTGTGCTTGCAGAGATGTTTGTTTGGTCCTTACCCATGAACCTAATTCTGTGCTGTTTTATGTCTTTGATTTTTAAAAGAAAACTTGGCATGGTGCATCAGTTTAGCATATGAAATAGTTTGTAACTGGGTAAATAATGCGTTTTAAATTATAGTAGTTAGTAGGACATTTTCAGGCAGCATGGGTCTGCGAAAGTTGGTTCCCAATGTAGAATGTTCTGTGCTTTTATCAGAGATTGAGAAGTTAAGTAGTTTTTGCTGCTTACTCTGAAGGTTCAAGTGGTTTCTAAAAATGTATGTTGTAAAAATGAACTTGGATGTAATGAATAGGAATTCCTTGATTAAGAAGTTTGTGGACAAAAAAATACTGAGCAATGAACCTTTTAACAGAGATGTGTTTTGAAAACAGTTATGAAAAACATCTGAATAATGATGGAGAACTGAACATTGTTATACTTTAGGGGGAAAAAAAGGCTATTGTCATTACTGTGACACTCATTTCAAGGAGGGGTAGAAAAGCTACATCATAATTAATTGAAATTACTCCATGCATGTTGCATGTAGCAAAGTGCTATCTTTATTTATGATACTAATTTCCACCTAAAATATAACTATGAATATGAAAGTTGAGAAGAGGCATACAATAATTGGTATTTTTAAAACATCCTTTTCAAAGAGTCTGAAGCTCTTTGCTAGACTGGAATATCTTTCATTTGAGAATATTTCAGTTTACAAAAATGTTTTGAAGCATGATCATAATTGTGATACAAAAAGAATTACTAGTCCTGGTCAATATTTTTTTTTGGTGGTAATTGCATGCTGCATACTGGTAATTGCCCTGTACTCTGTTTAAAAAAGAAAAAAAAGTCAATGGAAAAATACAGACATATAGTGCTTAAGTGGATGGGCTGCTGAAAACAAGAAATGCTCAGCCTGTTCCACTCTTGAAGACTCCAAGCTGCCTGACTTTCCCTGGAAGCTGTGTTTTGTGTATGAGATGCAAATCAGCCGCCCTGTGAATGTTGCAAGACCAGAAACTCTTGGAGAATTGCTTTGAAACAAAACTTGATTTAAAACAAGGCAAAGGTTTCCTTTCTCAAAAAAATTGTAAAGTTCTAATTTTTGAGTGAAAACAGGTGGGAGGGCTTTCTGAAGTGGAAAAAGATGTCCCAGGGAAGGACATGGATTGAGCTTCCATGTCAAGGTGCTAAGGCCTGCTGCTGTCAGAGAAGATCTCGGCAGCTGTGGAAGTCACGTGGCCAGTTAATTGTTGTATGAGAATGTGTCTGTCAGGTTAAAATAGAAATTTTGAAGATTATATCTTCAAACTAGATTCCCAAATTACGGTGAGTCTGGGCACTAGCGTCTATTTAAATTTCAAAAGATGTCATAATTTATTTATTTGTTACTCTCTGACAGTCAACAGCAAACAGTATGTTTAAGTTATGAACTAGTAATCCATTTCAGATGCTAAAAGAACCTGCAACAAAGCAAAAAATTAATACAGGAAAGGGAATGTGTATTTTCTTGACTTCCCTTTTATGTCTTTCATTTAATAACAAAATAAAGAAAATTTTGGTAGTTATTAATTTCAGGAGAAGGACGTAATTTTAAACAGCTTAGCAAAAAGATGTAAATATTTCTAAACTGTTTCAAATACTGTTTTTATTCAAGTTTGTGAGTCTTCTACATAAATACTAATTTAGTAACAATTACAAGAAATTCTGCAGGTCTAGATTTTTGCCCATATAGAATTATTTGCAGAATTGGCATCTAAATACAAACTTTTTGAAGCACAATAAATATCTGTATGAATACACTGACTATTAATTGCATCTGTACTGTCAGAGAAAAAAATGGACTGGAGAGGGCTTAAAGGCTACTTAAGTTTCTGTATTTACTACTTTCCAAATTTAGCTATAAATCTTTTTTGTTTGGTTAGGGAAGGTTTTCAGGGAAGTCCATGAGCTTTTGTAAACGGCTTGCTTTTATATTTTATTTGACCCATATACAGAGAGCCTTGTATATATTTGGTGTTAAGTTTGAACTCCTAATAAAGACTAACTTACTTTAGGCCTGTGTAATCTGCATAAACTATGCTGTATGAATGAGATCTGCCTGACAGCTTTGCTACTGTTATTGTGTGCATAGTAAAGAAAATAAATTGCCTGCTTTTCCATTGGCTGATTGTCTTTGCAGATACATGGAGTAAAGTATGTGATATTATCATTATTACATTAAAAAAAAAACAAGGGCAGAAAGACAAGATGTACTGAAATTTCCAGTTTTGTGCTTGGATTATGTTAGTTCTCTAACTGTTATTATAAAACTAAGAATTAGAATTTTAAATAGATAGAGAAGGGGAACAAGGAGACACTCTGAAGTAATTATGATTTCTATCCTATCCAATGTCTTTGTTTGCAGATATTTGATTTAGAGATGTATCCCTTTTCTGAAGATCAGTGATGTATTCCTTAATTCTATTGCTGCATGGAAAATAAAGTGAGATACAAGGGTTTTCTTACTTGTAACTGTTTAGTTCCCAGAAACTCCTTTAATATGGCTTAACTTAAAAAATGGACTTTCAAAATGGTATCAAATTAAGAGTTTTTCTGTATATAAATTTCAAAATTAAAATATTCATCTACTTGAGTGTGAACATTTTTCAGCATCTGGAGTCAATTACTAGGGTATGGCATTCTTTGTAAGTCAAATGTGAGATAGCAATCAGTCTTTTAACTCCATAAAATCTGTTAAAGGTGACATGGGAACATAAAAAAGTGCATGTGGGGGAGGGTAGAGAAGAGGCTTGGCTATAAAAGGAGCAGTAGGGTTTTTTACCCTTCCTTGAAAATTGTACTTTTCAGATCTTACAGACTTTTAAGTCTTTCAGAAATCAAATATAGCTGAAAAATAAGTGATGTGTATGTGTTGATAGTTCTTGAAGCATTTTTGTCTCTCTGAAGACTGTCCAATTCACATGGTAAAATTTTTTGTTGTTGTTGTTGTCAGTCAGAGGTGACAGCACTACAGTCAGGTTTTTAAAATCAGAAGGAAGTGTACTTAGCTTTTAAACTTTCCATTTATTTGATGTGAAGAGCTGAAGTACCAGAGGTTAAACTGACTGAAGGTTGTCTCAGGATTATATTTGGGGAGAGGCTGTGATGTCTAGAGCTGTTATTGATACCATAGTAATTTCTACAATTCTCTTGTAAAGTTTCAAAAAGAAAACAAAAAAGTTAAGTAGAAGTGCTAACATAATACAGTGGAATGAAAAAGACAAGTTACCTTAAAATAATTGGGCCTTTCGGTGAAAGAAGTTACTAAGGGACAAGTCCATTAAGATTTAGAATGGAGAGATTCATGTGTTGATGTATAGGAGCTATACTGCCTTTTAAACCAAATATAATAGGGCCAAGTGCCTGATTATCAAGTCCCTATGCTTCCTTCTTATGTAAGTAATTAATTTTTCTTCCTTAAGCAGGTTATATGGATGTGATAGGACTAAGAACAGCAGCTTTCTGAAGTTGCAGGCCGCCTGTGCTGTGGTACTGTAGTGTGTCACTTGGCACACTTGGCAGCAAATACACCCCCGCAATTCTGGCTCTGTAGTGGAGGATTTGCAGTCAGGTGGTCCCCTAGTAGCTCCATGTGCAAAAAGATGAGTCTTAGGTACAGTAAGTGACACTGTGTCCCAGTGCCTTTTCACTGCATGGTAGTTCCTGATCCTGTACAAGCATTCCCTGGAACTGCAAGATCTGCATGTAAATCCATCTGAATGTGAGCTCATTTTTGATACATCTCCCCAACATGATTAAAATGCAGAAAATTGGGCGAGGTTAGCCAACAATGTATTTCCAGAAGGTTACTCAAATAAAACTCTCTTTCAAGAGTATTAGGCATACCCAAAAAGGTGTTGTAGGAACTTGATATACAGGTATGCTGTATACGCAAAGTGTGCTGTCAGAATACTTAGCAGGACACTTCTTGCAAGGGCTTTTGTGGTGGTAATGCAAGAAATAGTAAGTGAAATAAACTGTTTTGTATTGTTAGAAAAGCTACTTCTTATCTAGTCTTGAATGTGAAGACATTTTTTGTCCATTTGAGCCAAACTGGGATTTAACACCTAGTTTAGATACAAACTCATTACTTCATATTGCTCTTTCTATACTTTTTATTCAGTTAAATAGAAGTCTTCATCTTTCAGTGTCAGATTGGGTAGATATGTGAGAAGGCCATAAGGATAGCAGGAAGTTCATTTTGACAGCGATCTAGCTTGCTGCATATGTTTTTGTGGGAGAGAATTACATGCAGTGGTAAAAGGTTCAGAAAAGGGTTCTCACTAAACTAAGTAACTGGAAAAAATGGAAAAATTTTGTCATAAAAAAGTGAGTGAGCATCTATGTTCTTTGGACCAGTATAGCTCTAGAAATCTCAGCTGAGGAAGGGATTCATGGAATCTGCTAACAGAACTAAAGAATATGAACGTGTGACTGGGGCTTGTGCATGAGTAGTCCTCTTAAATCCTATGCACTTGACTTGGTTTTACTTTGGTTTCCCATTGTTTATTTGTTTTGAACATCTGTGAGATAAGAATGACTGGAGATTCCAAGTAAATTAAAAAAAACACAACAGAACTCCCCTCAATAAACAAACAAAAAACCAAACACCCCCCCATTCCCCCAAACAAATGAAAAAGTGGCTCACAAGCTGTCAGTATAGTTAGCATAAGAATGTCAGATGCAAATTGTTGGAATTTGTTTGGTTTGGGTTTTTTAACTTCTTTTTTTCCCCGAAGTGTGATAACTGTCATGGACAAATGCCTAACCTGATGGATATAGGGCTTGGTTACAGTAAATAACATTCTTCCTAGGGATGAAGTCGCTAGTCCTTTCTTCTGTTGTGGAGTAGTGGTAAGCTTAGAATGGAACTTTAGTTTTTGTATGCATAACCAATTCCCTTAAAAACAAGTAATGAACAGTCAGAGGGTGGTAGTTTGGTATTAATACTGAATCATTTCAGAAATTGAAATGAATGAGCTGGAAGAATCAGTTTTTTCTGAACAGAATTGATTTTAAGGAGGAATAATTGTAAGGTTATAAATAAAGCAAACACTGGCATCTGCTGTAAGAATTGGATGAAGAGAGGAAAGATTTAGCCAAAACTGAAAGTGCGAGAGGCAGCAGAGATGGCAAATAAACGAAAACAATGAGAAGTGAAGTCCAGCTATTACAGCATATATGTATTTTGGCATGTATTTGTATATATATATGCACACACATATATATATAGTTACCATTCACCATCTCTAATCTTTCTTGACACCTTAGCATGTTGGGTTTCAATAGCTTGGCTGTACATTGTAGCAGAAAACTGGGTGGCTGGGAATGGGTACTTCAGTGCAGGAGTCAGGAAAGACATAGCTGCCAATAAAGGCAGTTACACAGGAACCAAGACAGTAGCTCTTTTTCCCTTCCAGAATAAAACTAGTTTTTTCATCTGCCTTCTACTAATTTATGGAGTGTGGAAGGGAGTGGTGGTAGGGGAACAGTTCTCCTTCTGTTCTGTGGAGAGGCTTGGGGGGAGTCTAGAATTAGCTCCATCAGTCACAAGCAGGACTGATCTAGTATTGGCCCTTCCTTGTGTAATTGGATGAGGTCTGTGTTAGAGCAGCTAGTGTTTTGTTAACTCTTTAACTGCATCTCTTCCTCATTTGTCTACGAAGTGTTATCTGATAGTAGTAAATTTTGCATTGGGACATATCTAGTGTATTCTGATTTGAAACTTTCTTGTACCTCTTGAGTGATGTTTGGGAATACATTGTTCTGTGACTGCTTGGATTAGTGGTAGCTCCTGTGTGGTACAGTTATAAAGAAACAAAAGCAAAAGGTACAGCTTCAGCAGTGTAGGACTGAGCTTGTTTGAATAAAATAAAAAATAAAGAAGAAAAAATAAAAAAAAATCCCCCATCACCCCAAGCCTCCTTCCAAACCTACCCAATGGTTCCTTAAATTTGAAAGGGACTGACTTTACTGTTGAAAGCAATGATGGATCAAAATGGCTGCTATTTCTTGTGCACAAAAAATTTGGCACAGCTGGAATGAACGGATATAATCAAATAAAGGCTGTGGAGAGTAAGTGTGGGTGAAATTCTGCACTTAAGAGTGGCAGACTGCAGTTGCATTGTGTCCTCTGCACCTGAGAAAGAATTTGTCTGTATAGTATAATGTAACCAGTCATATTGGCTCTGTGCATTTTGATGATTTTTTTCCTTGTAAATTATAAGTGTATTTTCGTATTTTGTTAGTTCTCTGAAAACTGCTGGGAAGGTTAATTAAATTTATCAGTTTCATTTATTTCAGATTAATGCACTTCTGTCAAAAATCATACAGAATTTTGTATATTGTGCATTTTTTTCTGTACCACAAAATTTAAACCCCCCAACATTAGTATTTATGTTTTTTAGAGAACACACTTTGTATGTAATGCTTTACTTAAAATATTCCAAATTTTAGAAGTGTATCCGTTGAAGTACCTTTGGCTAGTTATTCAATTTTAGTAAGTTGGTAAAAGTCAATTTAAATTTTTAAAATTACTTCTGAATTAATTTTGTAATGTTTGAGTATGAAAGACAGAAGTTTAAGATGTCTTTGTTCTTCATTCATTTTTTTGGTATCCTGATGTTTAGAAGAGCCTGGCAGTTAAAAAATGGCTAATGACAGCAATGTTTAGTAACTTTGAGTTGTAGCGAGAGTAAAGAAGAGAAAAATAAAGCATTAAAGGCAGTTGCCCTGTTGGAACCCAAATAATTATTGCAGTCAGATCTCGGAGGCTGATGCAGGTAGAAAATTGCCCCATGGAAGTACGACAGAGGTGTCTCCCCCGCTCTGGCCTCTGAAATCATCCATTCTATCACCTTGTCAAACCAGATGTGTGAACTGAGCGCTTTGTTCCTTAGTAGTGTGAAAGGATGAACAAGCAAACCGAAACTAAAATAATTCTATAGTCATGAGGTCATTATCCTAAGCAGGAATAAGCTGGTGGGATAAGTGGAGGAGGACTGGCATCTGCATGACTGCCGCCACCCTGCAACTGAGCACTGTGGTGCTGTGGAGGCTGCATTAGAGACCTCAGCTGCACAGCAGAGGATGAGAGTGTGTTCTGGGGCTTCAGGATCAGAGATCAATACTCTCTAAAAACCCCATCCCGTGAAAGAAAGGGAGTTCATGTGAGCATCTCCTGTGGTGTACCACTAGTTGGATGTTCTTTCTATGTATCTGAGTTGTTCTTGAACTGAGCTCTCTAAAGTCCGGGAGACACAACCGTTTACATTAGACTTGCTTGCCTGAGTTCATCTCAGTCTATCAGTGAAGCAAAACAGATGCCTCGTGATCAAAATTAGCAAGGCAATTTCCGTTTGAGTTTCTGAATTTGTTGCAGACAAGGAAATTAAAATCAGTCTTTTCTTGGGGGGACTGATTGCCACTGGAAAGAATTTGAATTTTTATTTGTAATATTAGCTTTAGAATACAGCTAATTGGCATGCGCTGGGATGTTCTTATACTCAACATTTAAAATCTAACCAACACTGATAAAAGAAATATAAGTGAAAAATTACAGTGGATAGAAATAAATCCATTTTACAGTTTGTGCTACTGTAAATGATCAGAGCTCTAATACAAGAAAGATGTATTCAGGTATATTATTGTTCACTGAAATTCCTGTCTATACATATATTCTTTTGTACGTCTGTTAAACATGATCTTAACATGAAGCCCTTTTTCTCCTAACTCAAAAGCTTTCTCGAAGTTGATGAATGCCATACATAATGGTAAGTTATATTAGAATCTTTTTCAGAGGTTCATTTATCACAAAGGGTAGCCTTTTGTGGAAAAGCCTGATTGAAGGTCTGCATATTCTATGGATTGGGTGAAATACAGGTCTGCAGTGCGTCAATTGTTCAGTACTTGAGTGAAAACTTTTGTAGATTGTCTGCAGGAGCCTGATAGGTCAATAGTTCCTCAGTTCTCTCTTTATGATCTTTTTGTATGTGTGAAGTAAAACGATAACAGTTTTATTCCAGTTCTGAGATCCTTTTCTTTAATTTTGTGAATAGTGTTTTCTAGTCCTTCTTCTGTGCTCCATTCATAGGTGTGTTATAGTGGTGTCTACCTCAGGCATTCTCCCACTTCCCTTCCTGACTACTTAAATTACTACAAGTAATGCATGTGAAGGTAGCCTTGTTTTGTCTATTCTTTGTTCTGACAGCCTGATGCTGCTCATTTGTGTCACTGATAACAGAACTATCAGTTTCAGAGGGAGCAATATTGAATCTTTAATGTATCTAATGGCTGTTTCCCTTTAGTATTCAGAATTGGCTTTCTACCCCTGTTTCTCTTTTCACTCATAACCAGTGGAAATGAAATATCTTATTAAATTAGAACTTGGTTTACTTTTTCAATGCTATTGTTAGTTTGTAGGAAGCAATCATACCTATATTCACAAGTTATTGAAAGATTTAAAACTCTCTCATGAGGCCAGTTTTGAAGATTATCAAGTTTGTTTCTCGGTGTGATATTTGATTGGTGTCAGGTGACCTGTTAATAAAAAATGGAATTTTTTATCCATTTATGCCAGCCAAGTAGAAGTTTTCTTACTGCTGTGCATATGTGTTAGAAGAGCAGTGCTGTATGCATTGCTAATTGTATTAACTTGAAAATCAGCATATGCAAAAGAATTTAAATGTTTGAAACTTTGCATGGTCAAGTTTTTTGCATATAGAGCTAGCAGTCATTATGGTTTTATAGAACTTTTGCTTTTCAAACTCAGAGCCATGAATTACACCTATTAGGCAGATGTCTAGAGTGGTGGATCTCTTAATAATAAAAATTCTAATGTTACATTACTTTTATGTTTCATAGTCTACATGTGGTGAGAAACATTGAAATTTCTCTAGGTTTGCTTTGCTTTAGTAAAATAGGTTTAGCTTTTTTCCTTTTGATATAGGGTTTCCCTCTCACTCTCCCAGGTATACTGTGTTCTGAACCAGCTTTGAGATGAAGGAAAGCAAGCTCACCATTTTTCTGAACAAAAATAAAACATCTGAAGGGTATCTGACAAAGTGTGCTGAATTTGGACTTGGTGAGTTTCTGCTGTTTTATAAGCAGAGCATTTTTGCTGTTTAATGTTGAAGAGGTATAGATGCACAAGAGGATGCAGAATAGAGATCAATGGAACACCATTTGTGACTTCTTTCCACGTTGCACTTTTTGATCTTTTAAACTAATGGCATAGATGGTTGGAAGAGCTTATATTGCCCAACAACAGTAATGCTTTATATAAATTACTGTTGTGGAACAACATAATGGTGGCTACATGTTTGTTTTAGAATGGTGTTTGGACAGGATTTATCATCTAATCACTTTCTTTTGGGGTGGTGGGGTGGTGGTGGTGATGTTTCCTGGTACCTTCAGAGGTGAAGTTTGTTAGTTTTTTACCCCAGTACTGCATTTCCTTCCTTACCTCCCTCCCCCCACCCAATATTGTAAGGCTCTTGTTTTGTCAGAAGCATATATCAGAGTGAAATCAGTGAGGGTAGGTAGAAATTTTGATAATGTGAACAGCAAGAAAAGATCTTGTCTTGTGTGTTTATATGGGATGAAAAGAAAGTATTAAAACTTGAGATAAATTTTTGAATAAAAGAAGATAATTTACTCCAACAGCATATTCAGATTATGAGTCAAGTAATGCTGAGGATTGTAAAAGTCACTGTCAGTAAGAGTTTTGATGGAGTCTGTCTCAGGAGCTTGTTTTTTCATTGCACTGAGTTTAAGCTGGCTGCACATCAGCAATAAAGTACCAAAAAGAAAACCTGTGAATTTGAGTGGAAACAAATACAAGTTTGGAGCAGAGAGGTTTATTATTGATAGTTTTGCTATAAAGGTGGTGAGCAAAGCTTGTCAGTTGAAATTTGGTGCTGACAAACTGAAGGAGGAAAGATAATAGCTAAAATATTGAACTGGTTTGAAAGGATCTAGTCCTAAAAAAGAGGCTTAGAAAATGGAGTAATGAAAGCTGTTCCTTTTAGATGCCTGCCTTAATAGAAAGGAGTCAAGACACTTCAAGGCAGAAAGTGGCACACTGCAGTTTTGCCAGTAAGAGACTCGGTGCTGTGTTTTGCAGTTGTATAGTCAACTTCTTACATTTTTCATGCTTTTTTCAAAACCCTTTTCTAAAAAACCACAAAATTTGTAGTTGAGAGATGTAAAGTTGTCACTGCTATTTGCTGTGTGATAACAGTGTGCTTTGTCCCTTCAAGTCGTACTCTGGATCTTATAGTCAAACTTTTTTTGACTTGACCTTGGCAGTCTTGTCTCTTCTTCTATGGGTCTGTCACTGAAACGGAACAAGAGCGATATACTTATCTGTATATGCATACATATACATACAGAGCATACATATCTCTTGACAGTCTCAGTACATGCTTTAAAAAAAGACTATGGGAAGCGATGACTTGATTATTTTTTGTTAAAGACAGCTGTAAATTGTAATGTTCACTTGTTACCTTACAGTGGTTACTTGAGTTCTTGCTTGTTCTGTGTTCTGTCTGTTTTATTTCATACTCCTGTTGCTGTTTTTAGGTCTTTTTTATTGATTCTTCTGTCTTATGCTGATTTTTTAGTTGCAGTGAAGAGAGTCATAATACAGAACAGACATCCATTGTACCAGTCTCAGTGCTGTGATTGTTGGAAACTTCAGTTCTTTAGCCTTGGCCTCTGCATCAATTCAGGCAAAATTCAGTATACAGGGTATGATTTTTTAAACAAGATAACCTAAACTAAACAGAATCTGTACTGAGAATGAATTAAAATTTTTGAGTCTAGCCCAACTTGGGCAGTGTTTTTCAGTGTTGATAAAAAGACATCTGCCTATATTAAAATGTGAGAAGACAGTAGTGCTCAGTTAAACTATCTAAATTGATAAAAACAAAGAATAAGAGAAGAGTAAATTAAGAAGTTAGTCTGAAATAGTTCTGTTAAGCACATTTCGAAGTGCTGAGTAATTTCTGTTTGGTTTTCAGATATTGCAGTCTTATATATAACTACCTGACCATGAGGTTCTAGAATACTACTTTAAAGCTGTAACTGTTGCTAGTGACCACTATTTGTAGGCCTTCAGAAATTTGGGCAACAGCTGTCCCATCTTTTCCCCCCTCACCCTCCCTTCGAAGATACCAGCCTCAGATCACTGGAATCCAAAAGAGAGGACTTCTGCGGTAGAAACTCCCGTAAAAGACTATATTATATTCACAGTGAAGAAGAATCTTGTGCTTCCAGTGACTCACCATTTCAGCACCCAGGTAGATTAGTGTCAGAATGATTTGAAGCTATGGTATGTTTTCAGAGATCTTAAGCAAACACAGTAAATTTTCTCTGTAATCATTAAGAACCATAGATTACAAGTCGTACTCCTATTTATGAATACTCATTAAGTGAGCCTAAAACTGCTTTGGTTTTAGTTTGTCATATTTAAGTCACTTGGGCATGTATGTGTTGCCTCACTGTTAACAAAAGTGAACATTTTAAGCTTTAAACCTTAAAAGGTTAAGGTCTTAATCAGTTGTTCTTCCAAATCTGTTTAACTTCTTTTACAAAGAACTTTCTGTGCTGTGACACACTTGAACTACAGGTCTTTTTTGTGTTTATGAGCATATGTGTCTCAGATAGGATCACAGAGCTCTTCATCTTAATATTCTATTCTAGAAGAGTACTTGAAAACTTTTTGACTCTTGGTAGAACAAGCATGAAATTCTTAGCATGTCCTATTTTGTAAAGCTGAATTAATTATGAAACATAAACAGGCAGTTATAAAGCATTTCAAAGATTATTGTGAGA
This sequence comes from Vireo altiloquus, assembly GCA_013396875.1. Classification (NCBI taxonomy): domain Eukaryota; kingdom Metazoa; phylum Chordata; class Aves; order Passeriformes; family Vireonidae; genus Vireo; species Vireo altiloquus. Next base: position 532,180 of record VZRF01003176.1, read on the forward strand.
AATCAGAATATCTGGAGGAAGCGAATCAAAGGAGTTTTGTCCCTGTGTCGGCCATCTTCCACCCCAAAAAAAGACCACACAGTTTAACTAAGGTATAACTTTGCCATGAGATATGGTATGAAAAGTTAGATCTGTTCAGAAAGGATTAGAAGGTATTCATTGGAGCAACCCCAGAAGGGAAGATTTAAGGTTAACAATTACAAAGACGGTTCCTCACACTCAAAATTCATACCTTATAGATTTCTAGAGGCTAGGAGAACATTTGAGGAAAGTTCACTACGTGCTTGCCCTTTTTTTGTAATTTTCCTTGTGTAGCTGTTAGTGTCTGCTGTTAGAAATTGATATAGTGAGCTAGAAAAACAGTACAGTTCTCCCTGTGTTCCTAGTCCAGCGCAACCTTTTCTCTCAGAGACAAAATTGATCTTGGGTGGGCTATGAAAAAGTGGGTTTGAGCCCTTTTGCAGTTTGAGGCTACAGTGTGAAACCTGTATCAGCTTGGATTAATTCAAAGTGCAAACATGACTGCTGACATGAGTGGTCATCAGCGAACATGGAATCAAGTGTGAAATATACCACTGTTCACTATGGCAGATGGGACTAGCTGAACTCAGCAGACCATTTTGGTAGCACATCAGTTCTGATCCGTCACCCCCACCCTGCTGTTGAATACAATTCTGATTGATTATAGATAGCTGGACAGTCAGGGGTTTGAACATAGGGATGGGAGTAGACAGAAGAGATTAACTGAACATCTTTTGCTGGCTGAGCTGCCAAGGATTCGGGGTTAATTTTAATGGAGCTTGATAGCAAACATCAGGTCTTTGCTGTATCTATTGGTGATGCAATCATGGGTTCACTTTATATATGTCATATTGCCATGCTGGATTGTATTCCTCAATTGTGTCAAGGTTCTTATCAAGCATTTTGGTCTTTGGCTATAAATCCACTCTACAGAGTATTCTCAAAGCGAATAATTGTGGCAGTCTGCCTTCTGTCAATAGATATGAAACTGGAACAACTATTCCAAAACCGTTAGAAAACCAGTTTTTGAAAATATGTGCACTTGAACTTTGTATCTTTCCTCCACCCTCAGCAGTGTGTATTCTTTGGATTTTTGAGTCTGTGGGATTTTTAAACTTCTACTTAAGTTATGGAGAATACTCAGAATGACCTTTGTGGAAGGAAGCCATTGACAATTGACCTGTGACAGGCTGCTGCGCCTCCATCAAAAAAGGATGCCCAGTCACTGAAAGGAAGGGAAATGGTAGCTTGTTATCCAGCTGCAGATCAGTATCTTTCATTTCTGTGCACTTCTAGAGCTGTTACTGCAGAATCTTGTAGAAACCTGTCTGACAGTGAACTCTACCACTTTCCTCATCACCAGCAGGAAAATAGCATGGTTATTTGATTCTTAGCCTTCAGATTTCTTCGTGAAGGAAACAGATTGGCCGTAGCATCCAAGCTCATTATCTCATAAATTGAAATGAAATACTGTTGCTAGCTTGGCAGTTCCAAGTGCAACTTTCTTCTCCTTCTAAACAACTGTCAAAAATAACCTATTTTTATTTGCATCTATTTTGCATTAGATTCACTTTTGTTTATGTTCATATTACAAAACAACATAGTGAGATGCTTCTTCCACTGTTAACATTGTACTGGAATAGAACATTTTCTTTTTTGTATAATGGAACTTAATCAGTTTTTTGTACATGTTTAGTTACTAATTAATGGACTGCTTCATGCAAAGACGCTTTTTCATTTTTCACTGTATAGGAAGTTGCCATGGCTTTAGGGGAGACTTTTTGAGATTTCCATATGAAGTGAAGGTACTGAAAGCATGTTTATAGCTTCAGTTTGTGTAAATAAGTTTTTGTTCTTAAAACTCAAATTTTCCTTTTATTTCTTCAAATTCTACTATGAGTTCCCTTGAGGTTGTTGTCCCAACCCCATGCCCATCTGTCTTCCCCCAAGTAGGAAGGTTTATTAGTTCTGTACAACTTCTGTGGGCCTGCAAGTGTATATTTGAAAAACAGCCTCTTTGACCATGTTCTTATTCCTGAAGTTTTGACAAACTGCTAAGTTGAGCAACCTATGACAGATATCTCAGGTAACTTCCTCTTTTCAAAATTGTTGTAATAGTTTCAAATTACTGACCTACTAAAGAAAATAGAGCTTTAGGGAGACCATTTTATGAGCTTCCTAAGGAAACAGTCTAGATGGTATTTCTCTTGATTTTGGCCCACAGTAAGCTTTAAGTCTGTTGTCCAGTTTACAGAAAGAAAAGTCAAGTAAAACATATATGTTCCTGTAATAGGAATGGATGGTGTATGGCTGCAAAAGTAACCACTGACTGGTTTTTGTCTCTTGCCGAACTAGACAGTCACTGGCATAAGAAGGGAATGTAAGAGAGCTGGATGATGGAGGGAGCTGTAGTACTAGAAAATAAGAACTGAGGATTTCATAGCTAGATACAGAAATTGTGGTGGCAAAGGTTAGTGTATTGATGTAATCTGTGAGATGCAAAACTGTGGAAATCCAGAATTTAATCAGTTTTGTTAATTTTTCTGCTCATGGAACTACTTACTTTTGAGATTTTGAATAAAACCACCATAAGTGTTCTGAGGCCATTTTGTTTTTCACTATTCTTGAAGTGCTTTTATTTCCTCTGTTACTGATTTTTGTCACTGATGGTACATAAAGAATGCTTTTTTTCCCAGTCTGCTTTATATGATGTGTTCCCTGCTCTATAGTACTACCTTTCTGTGCTAAGCAGACAGTTATTTGCTGTCCAGAGATCCTTTTTTTTTTTTGGCAGTTGCCTTTTAGTTAAGCCTTTCACTCCAGCGGTGCAGGCTGCATGTGCATTTTTTCTGTTAGAACCTGAAGTCAGTGTTCTGCAGCTCTGTTAGTGGTGTCACACACAGTCACACTTTACCTGAACTGTGTTACGTGTCCATTTCCACCTGGAGCTGAAGCACTGTGTTCTGGTTAAAAAGCTGAAGATTGTATTTGACCATGCTACTTATGCCTCTGGCAAATTACACAGTGCCATTCATTGCAAGGTACAGCTGTTTGGCTTTTCAGTAATATGGGAAGGACTTCAAGGTGCTTGGTTTGTTTTAAACATTAATGTAGTTTACAGAGATTTTTCAGGTTTTCATTATCATTCCTTCCTGGTGCAGAAAGTGATTTATCTCTCCCCAGACCCCAAAGGACAACTTAGTGTGTTAGAGACATTTCAAATGTGTATTGTCTTGGCTTTCTAATATGATATACACGTAGTTTTTATACAGGTATTTTTGAAACGGTGTTAAAATTAAGAATTTATTTGAATGTTCAGCATACAGTTCTTACTTGAATGCTGCATGGAGTAATATCTTGGTTGCATGACTAGTTTCAGAAGGTGCATGTACTTTATGTGTTAAGTAAGGGGTTGCTAAATGGAAATACTTATCCCAAACAGGGTCTGCTGATAGGTCATATTTGTCCTGTATTTCGCAACAGCAACAAATAGTGTTTTTAATACTACTACAACAACTGGCAACAAATATTAGCTTACCTCATTCCACTGGCAAACTAGTTTGCTGCTTGTCTTTCTTTTGAAATATTTTTTTGCCTGTGATTTCATAATTATCCGCTTGTATTCCAGAATTTTATTTTTAAGAGGAAGAATAAACCTTATCATTAAAATAGAAGCAGCAGAAGCTCTGCAGTTATTAAACATGTAAGATTTTTAAAAATTAAGAAAAAAAAATCTACTATAGCTTTAAAATTTTGGAGTTGTTTTCCCTTTCTGGCAAAATACCCTTCATTTTTAGTACTTGTCTCTCACCAAAAATTTTGTTTTCTCCTCTCAATGCTATTGATGTTTTATGAGAGTGATAGTGTTTGTGGTGATGAGCTCTTATGGTTTACTCATAGGTGTTGTGATATTTCATTATTTTTACTCTTAAAACTTATGGTTCCTGAAGCCTGATAATTCATGAGAATCTCATGTTTTCAAGAAGGTTTGTATATTTAATTGTTTTACTGCATTCAAAAAACTAAGGGTCAACTCTCATCCTTTTTATTAATTTGAAATTGTTGATTAAAAGCAAATTGAAAAAAAATCTTACGAGGACCTGGGTTATATTTCAGTTTTTGTGGTTGTAATCATGTCACATTTAAGAGTAGACTCAGTAGCAAGGCTGTTTGTTAATCATGTTCATTTTGGTGGTGTATAAGGACAAATTAGAACAGGATCCATAAAATGTGCTGTCTAGTTAGATGATCCAGCTAGAACTGGAAAAAGGTCATAGCTAAGGGAACACTTCAAGGATCTTAACCGCTAATAAGGCAGTAACTGTAGGTTTTGGGGATGGTGACCAAAAAAACAACCAAGGAGGGGGAGGTGTACTAAATGGAAAAAGATACAAAGGTCAGTAGAAAAGCTGAACAGGTATGGAATTTCTCTGTGATGAAGAGACTGGGGAGAACATAAGTCGCCAACCTTGGTTAGGCAGGGGAAAAGCGTTGTCGCGATGTGTCTTCAGCTGCTTTTTCATATCTTCTTTCTCTAGTGGGTCTGGCTGATTTTCTCTTCCGTTTTACTTGACAGTTAATAGAGTCAGGGAATTTAAGATGCATCAGTGTTTGCATATTATGTGTGGGTTTGGATGATGTTAGTCTCCCCTGACTGCCTGTGCTCAGAGGGATATCTGGGTGGCGAGTGGTGTTTTAACATTGCGTATCTTCTTACTGTCACTGCCTTCTTCAAATCATTATTTGTATGAGTGACAAACTAGCTCCACCCTTTGCCTTCTAACTGGCATTTCAGTTCTGTTGCTTTTTTTGATCTAACCATGTTCATTCTACTTCTGTTTACTCCCTGTGGCACTCTTCCTCTAACTGCAGTTCAGTGCTACCATGCTTGATATTCCTTGGCCAGCTGACAGCTCACTTATCTAATGCACGTGGAGCCTAACGGTTTCATAGACAGGTACTACTTCTTGTCCTGGGCTTCTGGTCAGTAGGGTTTTTTTTCCCAACCTCTATAATGAACTTTACCCTGCATGTAGATGAACAGAAGTAATGGCTTCACAGAGGGGTATGAACTCTTCCTATTTAAATTGCTAACTTACAAGTCTGACTAATGTTAACGTGTTTAGTCATTTATTTGTTGGCTGTTCTAGCAGAAATGTTAGTCAAGCATTCGTATAGATCATGGATGGAATTTTAGTTTCTGAATAAATGAAATACCACCAGTTCTATCGGCAAATCTGAGTACTTTGTCCTCAGACTTGCTGTCAATATTTTCCTGAAAAAGCACAAGCAATCCTTAGTTGCCAAAATTACAGTTTTGGACAAATGTATGTTGTTTAGTAACATTTATTTTAAAATTAAAAAGTATTTTTTCCATTTGTATGGTGTGTGTTCAGTTACATAGCCCAATACTTCACTCTTTACTTAACCGTAATACATTGAAAGAACAAACTCTGATAGCAGACTCAGTTGAAGGCAGGCATTTTAGCCAAAAATTCTGCCACTGTTAATATTTGAGCAGTTTGTAATGCACATAAATATTTGATTTATCACACATGTTTTACAAAAACTTAAAACTGAATCAATCTGTGTTCCCTGAACTGTAGAATGTTAAATGACAAGAGCACTTTTATCAACCAGCATGGTTAGAATTTCTGCGCAGGAGCTTTCTGCATTACGTATTAAGTGATCTTGTTTGTCTTGATTAATTTTCTACTGCATATTTACATGGTTACTAGTAAACAGAGGGAGGGGGAGAGGGAGAGATGCATGTAATCGTTTTTGTAATTTTTTTCAGGTATTTTTAGCAGCAATGATGTAGCAGTATCATTTCCAAATGCAGTATCTGGCTCAGGATCTAGCACTCCCGTTTCCAGTTCTCATTTACCTCAGCAGGCTTCAGGCCACTTGCAGCAAGTGGGAGCTCTATCACCTTCAACTGCGCCTTCTATAACTACTGTTGTTGCTGCAACTCAGGTAAACTATCACAAGAGTTTAAGAGAGAAAACGATGTTACTGACCTGCTTATTTTCAATGTTAAAAGAAACCATAATTTGTTTGGAAAATAGGTTAATAAACATTATATTTGTTGTGAAACGTTGTAGTGGCTGGAAGTTCCCCGTAGTATTACATAGTCTTACTTTGTGGAGCATGTAGATTTTTTAAAATGTAGTCTGAGGAAGTGCTTATTAATAACTATGATATGTCTAGTAGCATAAATGCAGTTCATCAGTGTTCTCACCAGTCTTTTATCAGAACATAAGAAAGGATTTTAAAAAGGAAAATATGTAAAGTTTTCCATGTTCTATGCAAAAATGATGGTATCAGTTAAATAGTGGTTTGTTTGGGAGGTTTAACAAATGGACAACTAAGCTAGGCCTGGCAAAGGGATGGCCAAGGCTGATATCTTGGTAACAAATGAATCTTGACATATATGTTTTGTATTTGAAAAGTCATGCAAATGAAGATCCATAGTTCATGTTTGATGGTGAAGGAAAAGGGGAAGCATGGGAGAAGTGCAGAAGGGTGGCATAGCTGAAGTAATGAACCAGAAAAAATATCTTTATGATAGTATTTTGTATGAATTTACATTGGACAAGATTACATTTATCAAGATAAGGGAGTATGAAATTATAGTTGCAGAAAGTCACCATGATTAGTGTTTAAGTATGAAGGAATACTACAATATACATGATGAATTTATACGAGTTTCTTACATTTTTCTTTTTCCGATGGGAGTCTCTCTTACAATGAATGTATCAAATATATCTCTTTCTGTGGTTATAAGCAATGAACTTGTAATTTATCTACAGTGATTTAAGATAGTGGATATAAACACAAAGAATTAAAATCCAGCTTAATGTGTATGTGTGCGCAAGTGGGTGTGTATAGTGCATGGACAGCAGAAATACTATGTGAAGACCGACACAGATTTCATTTCAATATCAAATAGCAATTTGTTCATACAGGTGGCAATTCATATTTTTATATCATTCTTCTGGACTGGTTTTCTAAAGAAATAAGGTGGTTTCACCCAAAATCAAGTGATATCTCTTTTGCACAAATTGATCAAAACTACTTTAAAGAAATTAATTGAAAATTTGATATTTTAGCAAGTTCCTTTTTTTTTTTCATTCCCAAAGATCACTACACACACTTAACTCACTGACGACACTTAAATTGAACAGTTTGGAGTTAAGGGGAGGGGTTGAGTCATAGTTTATTTGCAGATTAAAAGTTTTAAAAAAACCCAAATAAGTCAATGCTCAGTTTTCACAGAGGAGAGGTCTGCCGTGAGAGTCTTGGAAACAGTCTTTTGTACAGCTCAACGTATTCATAAATGGGCTGGGGAAAGGAGGAGGAGGAACCCACACCAAGTTTGCTGATTATGCTAGGTTATGCAATGAGCCATTATGAAGATCAGCTGTCACAAACTGCTGAAAGACCTCACCAGGCTGTGTTGACAAGGTGGTAAGAGGGCAAATAAAATCAATGTTAAAGGGAAAGGACAGTTTCTATTCAAAACAGATATGGTATATGCCAAAAGAGGTACAAGAAGAGCCATGGCAGTGAACAACGGCAAAGAACATCTTTATAAGGAGTGAGTAAATAGTGAGGAACTCATGGCCTCAAAAAGAGACGCTGAGATGGGATAAGACAAAGGTCTGTAAAATCAATTGACATAGAAAAGTTTAAATAAGCAAGAGTTGTGCACCATCACTTCTATTTGTTAACCTCTGTCAGAAGATAAACAGATTGAAAAAGCAGTGGGACAAAACCCATTTATATGAGTCAGGAAGAGAAATATCATAGTATTTTTTTCCTTCAGGTTGTCACAAAACAAGAGAAGTATACCCTAGGAGATGGGCCTTCTCTTAGTATTTAGCTGAACTAGAGAGCCCTCCATAGGTTAACTGCTTAAAATTCCTGTCCTTCCTTTAGCTTTGTTTCTTGGGAGTTGCCTCGGGGGCTTTTTTTTTTTTTCAGTCCCCAGAGAAGCAAAGGAGTTGTGTATCTTGCCTCACTACTAAACTTGTTTTCAAGTGGTCATAGATTTGCTTGGCAGGATCTTACTCATAGGTACTACCATTTAAAGAGTCATTTGGTTTTGAGATATACAGGGAGATTGAAATTGTGAGTTTTGGTTGACAGCTGTAAAGGTGAGCTCCTGTATTTGAATTAACAAAGTCCTCCACTGCATCGGTGAGTCTTCTTTCAGTGCATAAGGTCTATATAAGTTTGAACAGATTCAGTCAGGAGAGCATAGTTTACCATGCAGTTGTTCTCTACTTGAAGCCACCTGGGGTTTTTTTGGTTTGGTTTTTTTTTCCCCTACCCCCCACCCCCTTCCTATTTAGCATAAATGACTGATTATGTGTCAAGTCACCTACTTACTTCTGCAAAGTTTCATCTGAGTGCTGTGTCTGCTTACTGGGCTCTTGTGGATGTATTCTTGGTGTTTACCCACCTCTTGACCATGGAAGTCTTCAAATAAGCGTGTGCTAGTATGATTCTGATGTAGTGTTCTGATTAAAAGAAAACCATCATCCTAAGTTATAAGCTAAGGTAAGCTTGTACCTCTATAGCAGGTAAAAAGTACTAGTTAAAAGATTATGTTTTACTTAAACTATTAGTTAGGAGGTCAAGTATGACCAAATCTTGTCTGCTCACTTACTTGGTCATGGTGGCAGGTGTGCATTCAGAATAGTGCTAAAACTTGGAATAGAATAGCCTCAAAGATGTGCTGATAAAAGGTGCATCCTGTAAGATTTCAGCTGTTCAATCTCTGTTAGGCATTTGTAATTATGGTCTTGGGGACATCATAAATTTGTCAATTTTTGAAGAATTTTTTTGCATGTCTCACACACAAAAACCTAACACACTGAAACTCAAAGGTTTTTGATGAGACTTTATTCAGTTGTTGATTGTTAAAGTCATTTAATGGTTCAGACTGTATTGCTTTCAAGAAAAAATGCACTTAAATATCTTGTAATCTCATTTCAATAGTGCTTTTAGTGGGAGTAGAAATGGCATGTAGTGGTTTGCTTAAATGCAGAGTCTTTTACTTAAAAAATTTGTAGCTCATCAAAAGTTGGGGTTGGTATTGAATGATCCAGTAATATATGATCTTTACATTATAGTAATCTCAGGATTACTAAATTTTCAGGATTTTTTCCTATTTTGAAAATTCAATATCAAATTTTCACTTTGTAGTTGATTTTTTTTTCATTCTGCTGTGCAGTGGTATCTCTGCTCTTGGTGACTGTAATAAGCACATGTGTGAGGCAATTTCAAGCAATATGGCACATACTTGTTACTAACCTCTTCTACAGATAAAATCCAGAAGATTTTCTTACAGTGGGATTTTTTTGCTGCTGCTAGATTCTTCTTTCTTTTCTCAGCATTTTTTTCCCTCTGCGGCTTCTGTTTTACTTTCTTCCTAAATTCCCAACTCTTACTTTATGCACTGTGCTTCCTTTGCCACAGAGGCTGATAATGAAGCGGGAAGAGGACAAGAAGTATCTGTAACAGCAGTCCTCGTGGCTTTCACAAAGATAGGGAAACTGAATAGTTGCTGTTTGTTATTCTTTACATCCAGGATTTATTTGTGATGGCATGATAGGTCCACTTCAGTATAGTGTAATCAACTACTGCCTCCAGGGTGCAGATGTGATAATTGGGAATGTAGGTGCTGCTGCTCAGTTGCAATTCTGAGTGAAAGAAGTTTGCTTTTTATCACTTCCATTGTCCCTTCTAAAGTTCCTTTGGCTTTACTTCCCTTAGGAGCAGTACAAAAGCAGCAGGGTTTTCTTTAGCATTCATGTAGAGGTGGTTATCCTCCTTTGTCTGATCCAGCTTCTAGGGGGAGATAAGGCTTATTTTTTTTTCCAGTAGATTTGGAGTTATTTGTTAACAACAGAGGAATGTGAAAGCTAAGGAATTCTGAGATCTCTTCAGGTTCTGAATGTAGGGCACATGATGTTTCAGATGCATCTGTCCTATGGTTTTTATTTTCTCATTTTCTGAATTGATTTAGTCCCTAATTTTGGATCTCTGTGGTCCCCTGCTCTTTCTCCAAATTACTAGTCTACGCTATTTTTGGCTTCCTGTTTTAGTGGTTTTTTTCCTTGTCATAGTTTAAGTCTGCTCATCATTTTGCATGCTATCAAGGGAGCTTTCTTGTCCTTTTTATTTTATATTCTGACACTCATGGGAAAGTAAATGAAAAGACAGGAAATAGGAACTCTATTCTTAGTTTTCGTTCCTTTCAACAGAGAAGTTTGGAGCGGTTTTGGGAGCAATCTTATTTATACCTTCCACAACAGGGGTGGAATTATGAAGGAACTTAATAGTACGTCTTAAACAATTAGATGTTCCTTTGCTGAAAATTCAAGTTGAGAGGGGTTTTTGCAAGTCTGCAGGAGGGGGGGGTTGGGCATTTTCATGGGACAGTAAAATGCACCTACCTGATTGATATTGCTTCCAAGTTTACAGTTGTAACCTCAAATTATGGATGTCACATTCTTAAATTCAGTATGGCCAAGGAAGATACTCCTTTGTCCACTTTTGTTTCCCAGTCTTGTTTAGAGAAACATACCCTCTTTCCTGCTAGTTTGGATTTGTTTGTTTTTTTTTTTTTAATTTAATATTCAGCACAAAGTAAATATAAGGAAGGAAGGGAGAAAGGGAGAAAGGAAAGTTTCAGGTTAAGCATCTGAAGTTTGCTAGAGCTGGGCAGATTGCAGTGTCTTAAGGGATGTTTCTGGGCCATCATCCCTGTGGATACTCGAGAAAATGGCAGATCTATCAGCTATCAGTGTGTAATCAACTTTTCTTTGGTGAGTAGAATAAATACACGAGGGAAAACCCAAGCTGCCCTCAGTTCTAGGACTTTGGGGTGTGACAGATGTGACCTGCTTTAATGGTTGGCTGCTTAAGTGAGTTCCCTGCTCTGCTCCCAAAGATGCACATCAATGCCGTATGTAGGTTAAAGAGTTAGTGTAATACTCCTGCAGACATCTTTGGATCAGAACATCTTAAAACTAGAGACTTTGACATAATCACAAAACTGATTTAAGCAATAACCCTTTTTTTTTGCAGTGCAGAGGAACTCAGCATAATTATATTAAACTGCATTAGATATGTAATCGGAGATGATTTCCAGAACTTAGGAAGAACTTTACTCTCTTTTTACATTTTTTTCAGACCACTTTCTGAAGTCTGTTCCTTAACACAGAAATTGTTGAGATACTGAATACCATAAGAGCTCTTAGGAAGTCAGCTCTTAGGAAGTCCCAAGTGCAGATAGTATAGATTTCTACTGCATATTTGGTGGGTGCCTTGTGGTGAAACCTCTCACTTCTTAGTAATTAGTCATTAAGGTAAAGCGTAGACAGCAATTATGACAAGATGTTAATACATTGCTAAATTTCTTCAAAACAAGTAAGCGGGTTCATTTTTTCAGTTTATATATTGTCATACAGTGTATGTTGTTGGTTTAGGGGATGGGGGTGGGGTTTGTTTGTTGGGGGTTTTCTTGGTGTTTTAGGGGTTTTTTTGTTTTGTATTACCTTCAATATGAGTGATAATTTAAAAGAGACTAATAAAACATCTGGAGATAATGATGTTGCCTGGTTTAAGCAGCATACTTCCAGGAAAAGGAAATTAGATACTGTGGTACTAGAATTCTCTGATCAGTAGAAATGATGGATACATGAAAAACAGTTAACATATTTTATGTTACTATCAAAACACCTCTTGATAAAGTCTCTTGAAAGAGGCTCCTACCTACTGGGTCAAAGGAAAAATATCAACATGGCTGTTTGGATGCTGAAATTACTTGGTTCTCCTTATTTATTACCTAACAAAAAGATACAAGAGGAAATGTCAGCATATCCAGAACAAAAAGAAATTGTTCTTAACAGAGTATGTTGCTCATCTTTGGGACTCACAGGAAATTGCCAGCGCTTCTAGATTTGGAAAGTGCTAAATGCATCCTTCAGTATGTTGTAGACAGAGGGGTTTGGTATTGTGGTGTAGGATGTCAGTGCAAATTAGAGACTTTCCTTCCAAACCTACTAAATCATATTTGTGTCACAGCTACTTAAATTTGAGTCTTGAAAAATGAAATATGTGAAAGAACTGTACTAATAAAAGTTTTTCCATCAAAATTTTCTTGTTTCTCACTTAAAAGCTGTTTTAATTTCTAGTTACTTCTGGGAAAAACGGGTAAAAATCTAATTTTCTTTTCATGCAATCTAACTGAGGATTTTTGGGGTGGGGGAGGAGGAGAGTAGCAAGGAGGAAGAATTTACAGCCAGAGGGAAAATTCCTTCTAACATGCGACTCAACTAGAAGGACAAAGGAATCATAGTTGCAAGTAATCTACTATTTAGCCCAATGAAAATCTTGTGTTCTTCTTGCTGCAGAAAGCTTGTCTTCATGTAGACTTGTGCAGTATCAAGGTAGTCTGAAAGGCAGTTGCCTGGTTTTGCACAGTGCCGCATGCTGAGACGACTGCATCAATGTTTCGGTCTAGCAATAAATGTTTTCTGCCTTCAAGCTGAAGCTTATTTAGCTTGGCTTATCTGGTGCTGCTGTAGCAACCATCAGTCTCCAGGCAACTGAGGCACATTGACCTCTTCGTTGAACTGAGTGTAGCACTACTTCAATTTAGCTGCCTGAGACAATAATAATGGTGTTGAATGTAAAAAGTGTGAAATTTTCTAGTTTGTATGCAGTGGAAATAATAAAAGTATTTAGATGAAACTGAATGTTTAGGTCTTACTTGAAAAAGATTTCGAGTATACATGGTGTGTGTTTGTTGCAAGCTGCAGAGGTGGTTGCTGAGGCAGTGTCCTTATAGGCCTTGTATAAATGTTGAGAATCTTGCAAGCATTTTTGCACAGCAGCAATTCTGCTACTGAAGGTGTTCATTTCATCACTTAAATAGCAAAGACTGTTGATGTTTATTTAGATAGTTAAAATGTCCATGCTTGTGAATAAGTAGCTGATTCTTTATTATTAACTCTTTTTGAAATTATAGATGATCTTGAAAGTAGTTACTTTTCTCTCAGATCCATTATTTGCCATATTGCAAGTGTCTGGCTTTCTTTGGAGTACTTGTATGAAGAAAATAGATTCTTCTATGGGTGTACTGAGTTCATTGCCTAATAAAGTAATTTTTTCTGCTAGTCAGTGACAGAGTGCAATTGAGATCCCTCATTATATAAATTCAAGTTCTTAAGTAAAACAGATTCTTGGGCAAGATAGCGCTTCCATGTCTATGTAGAGCACATACAGTTTAAGTGCTGTGAAGACAGAGGTAGATGGAAATGATAGGGCAACCAACTTAAAGGTAAAAGGGCTTTGTGTTGAAATGATAGCTCTGTTTTCAGTTAGGTGTGTGGAGGAATCCCAGGGTCTTATCTCTGCAAAGCCTCCTTTAAAAAACAAACCAAAACCCCCCAACAACAAACCCAACGAAACAAGAACGGCCTCTTAATGAGGTAGCATTCTTACAAGTTTTTGTACAAGTTTGTTTTTTATGTCTCCTATATAAATAAATAGATTTAAATTGGTTAAAATTTTATATCTAGTTAGTTCATATGAAAGAGAGAAGCAAAGTGGTAGTACAGTTGAGGTTATAGTGTTTTCACATTATTGGAAGATAGGCCTTCTGTCCATGTGGTTTTTAATGGCTTTATGTGCCCTTGTTGTACACTGAGCAGAGGTATAAATTAGTTTCTGTAGGTGTGCCATTAATTTTTCATTTTGCCTTTCAAATCCCACTGTGTTTCCCAGTTGTATTCATTCATGCCTATCTTGGAAAATACTTGAGTGCTGCTGTTTGAAGGTTAGATGGTTTCATTTAATTGAAGGATTTATTTGTACTTTTAATCAAAACAATTGATTCTCAAAGACAGTATTTGATTATTAGCTTGTTCATAAGCTAGAGTCTTCATTACAGCTAGAAGTTCAAAGGATTTATTTTTGCTGCAAACAGAAAAAGTACTGTGAATATTGTATCCATGGAATGATGTCACAAATACAGTTTTCCTGGCAGATTTAAATTCTGACAATTTGTAAACTTGTAATTAATGTTCTTCTTTTTGAATGAAAAGTTGCTCTTTCTTCTAAGACATCATAAACCCTTTTCCTGATTTTATTTTAACTTTTCCAACCTCCTAATTATACTTTTCAGTTAATTATTTTATTTCAGCCAGGTAGTGAAAACATTTGTTGTGTAATTGGACCTTGATTATCTGTTTTAAAAAATCCCCAAACTTTAAGAGGTTCAGAGTGCTTGGATGGTAATGGTGGCAGTATGGGAGGGCTATCTTTTCAATCTCAGTGTTGCCTTCATAGAATGAATGTGTGAAAAAACTACAGTGGATGTTTGGGTTTGATTCACATTGGTGATGTGTGACAGCAGGTGAGGTGAGGTTTGCTGTAAAAATTCACTCTGATTCCTACACAGTCATCAGTAGTTTTGTAAGCTGTTTCAGTCAAGTGGTCAGTATTGTTTGCTTCAAATTTAGTTATGTTCAACTTACAATTTATGACAGCCAAAACATACATTAAAAAGATGTAAATCAAATATCAGTTTAGTTAAAATATATGAATAGTAATTATCATGCTACAGATTAATATTGTTCTGTGTTGTGCTAGTTGTTTTGAAAAGTCAGATGATAATTTTCAGAAGAAATGTGGAAACAGTACTTTATTAAGGATTTTCTGTGTTGTCTTCCACCTATGTTTCTTGGCATATAGGAAAATAAACAGGAATTTAGATTTTTGTTCTTCCATTGGAAACAAGGTCTTGATAAGCATTCTAAGATTTCTAAGCAAATTCTGTATTTGTGGTGAAAATTTTCAAGGGTTGTGTTGCAGGAAGTGATACATGAGAAGGTGTTGATGAGGCAGGACTCCTCTTTGTGTTGCAGTGAATTGTGCTTTGCCATCCCAATGAACAGCTGATGGTTCCTGGGAGGCGAGTGATGACCAGTATTGGAGGTTCCCTCACCTCTCCTAAATGCAGTTAAAGGTTGTACCATAAGTATTGGAAGAAAAAAAGGAAGCAATAGCATATTCTTCCCATTGCCTTCAATGCCCAAGCAAAGGCCTTAAAAATTCCAGAGGAAAAAAAAAAAAATTCATCACTTTCCAAAATTAATCTAGGAAACACAAGGCAAGGCTGCTTCTGCTGCTGTCATACACAGCTCTTTTCACCTCTCAAGGAAAGAAAATAATTTTTATATATGCACATTATAATTTTTTTATTATAATTATAGAATTAATGTGTTCATATCTAATCTCATTTAGTTTCAATGCTGGTTTTAATTAATTAATACATTGTTCAGATAAATGTTGCTTGCCATAGACCAAAATGCATCAGTTTAAGATATCTTGTAGATGAAGCGAACTGATGCTAACCCATGGTTCTGTGCTTGAATTTCCTTCCATATTTCACGAAGCTAGACATGCATGGAAAGTGTTCGTAACATCTCAGAAGGGTTGCAGAACAGCTCGCCGAAAATTTAGCTTTAAATCTCATCTGCATTGAAATTTTTTATATGGTTTCAGTAGTAGTTGGCCGTAAGTAGTTGGTAGTGGTATATCTAATGCTCTTTATTTCTTTACTTCATACTGGTAGGAGCACAAGGGGGAGTTCTGCACTTCATCTCACAGCATTGTGCTGTGATGGGGAACCTGGTACCATTGCTAAACGGTGTGACCCCATCCACAGGAACAATTACATGTTTTTATTTTAAACAAGAAATAAAATTAACCTTTGAAATTATTTTTTACAAATAAATATTGGCGGAAATAGGTGATTAGGTGATGTGTCACTGACTGTAAAGCATTATGATGATATAATATAAAGCTACAATATAGCAATGACAGTTTTTAAAGCAGAGGGGAGAAATGGCATTGATTGGATATAAATTGATTAAGAAGCTGTCTTGGAATTGGTTGTTCCGGCCATCCCTGTTGTCCTATCATGAAAGGAGGAGAGTTCAGTAATGGTTTAACTACAATTAAATCCCTCCCCTTTCTTTATGGAAACTCAACTGTAGGCATTTCAGCATTAGCCTAAACAATGGTTTTGAATATGTTAAGCCTCTAACAATTAGGGAGCAGTTTGGGGCATTGAATAATGTGGAATGATGCAATTGAACCTGACAGCTTCAACAGTCAGCCTACTCATGGGACCCAAAAGTTGTTCACACTTGGTTTCATCTCTCATCACACGCTGAGTATTAAAACCTTACTGGTGTGGAGCTGAGACAGAAATGAGGCCTGTTATCAGAAAATATTTCATAGCATAAAACTTGAAAGGAATGGGGGAAAAGGCATGTTCAGAGTCTCAAAGTTTTGAGACCCAGTCTGATTGCATACAGCTAAGTATTGTCTCATTTTTCTCCCCTTTGTTTTTTTCTGCTTAAAGAACATGTAACTTTTGGTTGAAGAAACTTCTTCCCCTCGAAATTTCAGATAAATATTCAGACACTCATCGTTTGGAAACTTTATAGCCATACCGTTAAATAATTCTGAAGTCATCTAAACAACTATAAAACTATTCTAAATATTTTGGAGGATATTTATATATATGAGTTAAATGTAGTTAATTTGCAAGTCTTGTTCTTTAATTAGAAGAATATGCTTGTACTTTGTCTCTTGCTGTAGAGGAAGTGTTTTTAAGCATCAGTCCAATATCAATCATTTTTTACTGCACGTGGGCATTCTCTGAATTACAATGCATCGTCCTTCTGTGCTGCTCTGCTGCTTATGGCTTTACTGATTTATTGAACATGCCATAAAGGAAAGCAGTGTGTTGTAAACCTCTAGATGGGCTTAAATCCTTCTGATAAAATATTTTCAGGAAACTTTGCTGCCTTTTCAAAATAAATACTAAGTAGTCTTGGGCTTTTATTAGTTCATACATTTTGATAATGTATTGTGTTGAGTGTTTAAATAGAAACAGTTGAAATAAAGAATAATACAGCCTTAAAAGTTATGCATTTTAGAGCATGTGTCAGTCCTATGACCTTAATATGTATTGACAGGATGATTGTGCATATGCTTGCTACAACTTATTTCAACTGTGAGTGAAACGTGAAGCTCCTATTTCACCTCTAAATAATGTAGCACTCCTCCACCTTCTCTACTTCCTTGTCAGATGAAGTCGTCACATACATAAGAAAGCTTCACAAATCATTATTGTTGTCATTTTGCATTGCCATTTTTAAAAAGTATTTTTAAAGGTTTTTTATTTGCCTTCAACTTACTTGAACAATTTCATTGTGTCTTTTTTGCTTTAAGAGTTGCTTAGGATGCAAGATAGCTTTGGAACTTTTATAGTTCCAACTTGTAGGACACCTTTACTATTATTTTAAAGTATAAACAGGTGAAGTTCAGGGTGAAACCGCCGCTTGTGAAAAACTCAAGTTCTTAGATATTGTTTAAATCCTGCTAAGTCTTTTAATCTGTTATATTAACCCACTTAGCAACAGTTTAATTCCTTTGATGTCTTCTGTTTTGTGATGTGATAGTTACTCAACAAACTTTAGCAACTCCCTTCAAGATACTTAGGTACATTCAGAAAGTTCTTAAAGCTATTTGTGCATGTTTCAGTCAAATAAACATGTATTTCCCTTGCTGATTATAGCGACCCTGCCATCATAAATTAATATATAGTTGCTATTGCACAATTTTAGGCAGGCTTGCAGTGAACTACATGGACTGAGAGCTAAGTATAGAAGTTTCTATGTAAAATGTGAGCTGTACATACACTTAATAGAATGAAAACAAATCTTTTAGGGAAATACTGTGTAACTGAACAGAAATAATGACTGGTGTTTGGAGTTTAAACACACACACCTCCCACCCCCCTGCCCCTCCAACTGTATTAGTAGAACTCGTAACACCATAAAAACTTTTGTTTTGCTAGTCTGGTCTTTTAGATATGGTTGAAGGATAATACTGGTTGAATCTCTTAATACTCCATACTGTCAGGTTTTATCAGTGAAAGGATTTGACTGAAGTTTGGTTGGTTTTAAAGGGAAAAGAGTTGAAGGTTGCTAGGACCAATAATAGTTGAGTTGGAACTGCCCTATAGGCATTCGTTAGGGAAAAGAGCAGGAGCTGTGCAGTATTGCTGCCTTCGTCTGTCAGTGTCACAGTACTAATATGTATTGTATTTCTGGAAGGTGTTTACCTGGGGAGGTGGAAATACCTGCATTATTTTTAAGACTTAGAAATAATTCAGATTACCTCTACTAAAGATACACAGTTCTTAGCTCCCCCCCAACAAACAACCAGAAGTAACAGCCAGATTTGAAGCGACACTGGTTCCATGTGTAACAATCTTGCACATACCTATAAACTGAAAAGGGAATAAACCCCTGATCATTGTAAGCAATTACTTGTGGCTTTTTCTAACTTTGTGACAGTAGAAGAATGTGAATATCAGGCACAATTTCTCACCAGTATATAGTAAATAAAGCATCATTGCAAACAGTTGTGTGAATTCATAAAAGTCTATTCATCAAGTTTAATATGTTGGCAGAAAGCCAAAAATTAATGGTAGTGTGTGATTCTTTCCAGAGACATAGTTTATACTCTGTAATATTTTGCTGTAATAACCAGTATGTTTCCCTTGTCTCTTGTGTGCAGTTATGCCTGTCAAAATGTCCCACAAATTGAGTTCCTTACTGTTCACCTTCTTTTTTAGTTTTTCAAAAAAAGTTTCATTTGTAAAAGTTGTTTACGTTTTCTTAGAAGATTAATTTTAAAACCAGTGATCACACAGGTTTGTGTATCTTTGATTCTACCCCCACCCTCCTTGGAATCTTCTTTGTTCTGAAATAATTTTTTTATCAGGTAGGAAAATGCCTTTAAAATAAGCAGCTATGCCTTTATTTCTTTGATTGCCTGTCTCTGCAACTTAGCATTTGACACAAATCTTTTTTTCTTCGAAAGGGAAAAAGCATAAGCAGCCAAGGAAGAAGGTATTTTTATTGCATTGGATTATGCAAGATTTTGGCCAGCCTCCTTAGCTTCATCTGTTTAAGGGTTCATTTTCGCTTGTTTGGCACAAGTCCCAGCAGAGACCTTCAGAATTGTGGTTAGCAACATGAATGAACACAAACTTTGGGAGCTCTTCAATAAGTAGAGCTGGCTAACTGCCAAAAATACAGTTCCTTATATGGGGTCAGGGCAAAGCTGTGGTTCCCGGAGCCCCCTATTGTATAGAAAACATACTTGTAATGGCTGTTTGCGTTCTTTAAAATAAAAACAAAACAAAACAAAAAAACACCAGGCTTCCAAGTCTATCAAAATAGGAAGTAACAAAATACTGTGCACGTTTTACTAATGACGGAGTCGAGCAAAGGAAATATGGCTCTGTGTAGTTAAACTATAGAGCTGGAAGTTGGACCTTTTGACCTCCACAGCCGGCTTGTGATGTAAGGAACCCAAGCATTTGTGAGACATCTGTTGTCTACCTGCCCTTATTTTGTAAATGGTTTAATAAGATTAAATAATTAGTAGGATAACCACATGGTCGCCATGCTTCTAAGTCCTAGCATTGAGCACATATTTCAAGATCGCAAGGAAATCTGCCTGTTCTGCAAACTGGTTGTTTTAAAATGCACTTTAGGTATTTTTTATATTTGCTACAGTACTTTTTTATTAAAAGGGTTTTCTTTAATTAAAATATCTTGCCAACCACAGGTACAACACACTTTAAACCTGATCTATTTTTCAAATATTTCTATATTTCTATTTCTATACTTACAAATGGAAAACATTTTTTTCTTTTAAATACATTCATTGTTTTAAAAAGCATTCAACTTACAAATATAATAAATGTGCATTAAAAAGGCTTCTTTAAAATATACTTAGCATTTCTCCCCATTTTAAAAAAAGGATTCAAGTTTTAATTGGTTTCTTGCAGGCAAACACCCTACCTGGATCTTCTCTCAGTCTGCCTCCATCCCACATGTACGGCAATAGGCTGAATCCAAATTCAGCCATGGCAGCACTTATAGCTCAGTCTGAAAACAACCAAGCAGGTAAGCTTCCTCTGCCGGTGCAAATGTGCAGCTTCACAGAACTCCTTGTTTTTAAAAAGGTTGTTAAATTGTATTTTTGATTTCTGCTCAACTTTTGGTTATTAAATGTCTGTACGAAGTTGTTCTGTTTGGAAGTAAATTCTCGGTTGTTCTGTGGAACAGCGCGGGTTTTCTTCCTCCTTTTTTTCCCTCGGTGCGTAAAATGTAAATGTTTAAGCAGAGCCATCAGCAGGCAGGAATGCACCAGTGTCTCTTGTGACTCCTGTGATTGATGCGCTCAGTTCCCAGCTCTTTGCAACCGGAGTGACACAGCTCTGGGTTTTGTCGTGAATAGTTGAAACCTTTATTTGCATAATTCATGAAATTGCATTACATACAAGTTCGTGTGAAAGAGATCCCGTTAGAGAACTTGTGCAGCATTTAATAATCTTGTGAATATTTACCGATTGGCATTTGGTTCCGCGGGCTCTCCTCTGCGGTTTTAATGAGCCGCTGGCTTTGCTTTGTTTCATTCCCTCCGTAAGGATTTGTTGACATGTCGTAGTAGTCATGCCTGTTTGGGGGAAGGGAATGAGTTTAGCAGTTTACCAAGAATGGATCAGTCATGTCTTTGCCCTCCAAGGGGTCGGAGGTCGCTTGACTCAGAATAGGGGGAGGGCAACCTTGACGGGGGCAGATAGGGTTATTTTATTGAGAGGCCATAGGGAAAATAACCCTTTTGAGTCCTTCCAAGCAAAACGTTTTCGTATATTTAATGAGGCCTTTTTTGTTTGTTTTACTACCTTTTTAGCAAGGGGCTTTCCTATGCTTTGCTTATAAATAGGAATTAGTGAATTATACGCTTTCATAAAGTTTTCAGTAAATTTGCAGAATAATGTGTGCTTGTTAGATGGCAGCAGTAAGTTTAATACGTTATATATTTTATGAGTTGTTTTGGGATGCAAAGTGTTAAAAAAATACAGAGCATCAGGATTTGCTGTGATAAGCATACAGATTAGCTGTCCACAGCTGTGATTCATTACTTTCACCGTACAAATTAAAAGTGGCTGAGGGGAGGGTACTGCAAATGCAAACCACGCTTCTGTGCTGTAAAACTGAAAGGAATGAAAGAAGTGAACATAATCCATGGCCTGGTACAGCCTCAGAAATGTGTAAGGACAACACCTTACATGCTACAGTTCAGCAATCTTAAACTAGTTACTTATTCACTCTTCAGCAGTAACTACAGATAGAAGTTGAGATTGAAGGTATTTTTAAAATATCTACATCAGATATTAAAACTCTTATCTAAGAAAAGGCGATTTATCAGCTGTGAAATATTTACACTGCAGATCAAGATCTCGGAGATAACAGCCGAAGCCTCGTTGGCAGAGGAGGATCACCCAGAGGAAGTCTCTCACCACGGTAAGCGTTATTTACATTGGAGAGTGCAGGCAGAGGAAATGTTTTAAGATTTGCAAACTTCACTGTCTTTTTACCAGTAATACCAAAGTGTTTTAAAAGCCCATATATATAAAAATATAAACACACGTGTATAAATACATGTATTTTTATATTGATGTATCCTTCTAAAAAAATCCCCCATACATCCAGAGAGCTAAAATTAGGCTGAAATGTATTTTTGAATCAACTGAAATTAGGTTTACAAACTGAGGTTTGTAGGTAAGTTAGTTTACCCCCTTACTTAAGAAGCGGAGTCTTGCTTTAGAGAGATTTATCTGTCATTTAATCCATATGTACCACATACCTCCTCAGATTTGTTATCACAATCCTAGTTTAGTAATATTTGCAAAAATTCTAAAATCCCATATACTTAACAATGATCACAAGAATAAGATGGCGTGAAACATAAAATATTGATAAAAATTCCAAGCAAATATTTTCTTCCTTTTCCCTCACAACTTCAAAATTTGTAATAATCCTCTGTAGAAAAAAAGTGTTTTTTTGTTCTGCTGCAATTCATATCTGCTAGAAAAGTTTGAGATAAGAATTCTGCTGAAACTGTATCATCTTATTTTGTTTTAAAGTATTTGCTATTAAAATTTCAATATTTTGTTTTAAATATTTCAGTAATATTTTCTGTATATTTTAAGCATTTTTTTTAAGCATTTTTTTAAAACTTTGTTTTAAAGGGCTTTATTTTCTATACTGAATCCAATACGAGTCAGATTTTACGATGTTACTACTGTGTTTTTTACTTAGGGACTAACCGTGAAAAAGATCTGAAAAAAAAATTTATCCTGAAAAAACATTTTAGGATAAAATGCTAAAAAATGCTAGTTACACAGCATTATAATAATGTATTTTATTGCTATAGCATGTGTTTATTATGGTAATTTATAACAAATATCTCCAAATTAGATAATTTAATGTACATGCCTGATGTTGTTGATCTTGTATTATATTCCTTAATTAATCAAAAGACATCTTGCTGGATGGGATGAGATTATTCATTATAATTCTTCAGTGTTATTACCTAGCCATGAACTTGTTTTTAAGTTTTCCAGTATGTGTTGCTTCTAAAATAATAAATAGAGAATTTACATATTAGTTTAGATGGTATTCTTAGTATAAATGTGTATACTTACATTAGCATATAAATTGATCTATACAGACAAGGAAGTTCAGAGAATTTTGCAAAGGGAAATGCTCAACAATTAGGAAATTCCAAAACTTTTGATTATATATTAAGTAGTCCTCTTATGCATACGTGTTGTGGTAATTATGAGTTTTAATGCCTTCTTAGTTAATAGGCAAAGACCTGGTCTTTGCATGATTCGCATAGGTCGTAGTTGTGCTCAGTCTGTCTTTTGGGCGAATACTTGGGAAGGTAAACTTAAATATGATGCTTCTACGAAGTGTATATGTTCAGGGTATATACAGTCCAGCACTTGCAGCATGGTAAAATACCAACTGGTTTTGATGGGGATGCTAAAGGAGAACTGGATGATACAAAGGCCACCTCAATCCACAATTGAAAAGCTTCCAGCAGTGTATAGAAGCTGTAGCACTTTGCAAAGAGGAGAGAGATTTCGCTTGGCAGTGGGGTTGTTCAAAAACAAGCCAAAAAGGAGGGGGGGGGGGGGGGGGGGGGGGGGGGAGAGAAAGCAAGGGGGAGAAATTGCTGCTGTAG
Organism: Vireo altiloquus; assembly: GCA_013396875.1. NCBI lineage: Eukaryota > Metazoa > Chordata > Aves > Passeriformes > Vireonidae > Vireo > Vireo altiloquus. Next base: position 555,412 of record VZRF01003176.1, read on the forward strand.
TAACTGAATTGAAAGATGGAAAAACTTAGTCTGAAATACCTAGCATGGAAAAAATTTAGAAAACCTACTCATTCAATTAAGTTCAGTAGTCAGCAAATTTCACCCCTGGTTTGCGCGACAAAAAAGATTATACATATGTCAGGGTTTCTAAAACGTGTGAGTAACACCCCACCTTCCCCACTTCAAGAAATAAGTGACTCTGGTTACTTAAACTGTGGTTTATTGTGAATAAAAAGCTAACTTTAAAAAATCTGCTATCTGGAAACTTTGCAATTCCAAATGTTACCTGCTTTATCTATTAAAATTATTTAACTGCAAGTTCTGACTCTGTTCCCTTTGAAGCTTATGAGATACATAAATAACACAGTTCTCTGAAAGAACCATGTGATTTTCAGTGGGTTGCTTAAAATAAAAACACTTGCAGAACATTTGTTTGCTGTTGATGACGCAGCTGATTGCAGCTCTTTGGAGAAGACATATGTGACTCATGAGCTTGTATGGTCATTTCCAATTCATATTGTTATATCTTTGTACCCCAGTATAACCACAGCGTTTGATGTTTAAGCTGTCGTATTTTAACTTTTAATATATATGTGAGAAATATAAATATACCTGGTATATATGAGCTGTTTCCATTTTGCAGAGGAATTGCTGCTTTTCCCAAGGTAGCACTTAAACTTTTTTTTACCCCATGCTTAACCTTAGATTTAAAAATGTGTTACATAATACCTGCAGTGAAATCTGTATGTATGCTTATATATAAATGCAGTATTGCTTCTAATTAATGCTCTGTAGCATGAGTAACTGTACCCCAAACTTAAACAAAAAACAATTGTGAAAGCAGACAAGGTTGTGAAACAGGATTCCCATCTCCGAGGCAGGATTGGACCAGTGCAGAAAGCCCATTTATAATCCTGTTGGAAACTCTGATCAAATACTCTTTGGAATAAGGATTCAACCCCAGCATGCCGGAACTATATCCTGTCTAAAGGATGAGCTAGGGGTTCAGTTGCTAGAGGAGAGATTGAGTAATGTTGCAATACACAGAAATCTAGATTTTATTTTTTTTTATCCTTCTCTTGTAACAGGCTTCTAGTGAAGGATTGCAGAGGTTGTACCATCCTGTACTGGATTGTTTCTATCTTTTCAAAATTGACAGGAAGCAGTCCAAAGCCCAACAAGAATTTTGTTGGTGATTTATAATTCAAATGGCACAATCTGTTAAGGTAGCATTATGTGCCACTCAGGAACATGCAGACAGAGAGAAGTTTCTGGGGGAGTTATTCAGTGGTTTTATGTATTTGCTTTCTGGTTTTGTTTTGTTTTTGAAGTGGGTTGTTTGTGTGAAGTGTAAGTGTTGTACCTCTGTGTAGAATGTTTCTGCATAAACTTTCCTTCTTACTGCTTCAGCACATCGTGTAAACAATCCGCTTTAAAACTGCTTTTGCTGTCTCTGTGCTGAACTGTTACATGCTGTTGAGTTGTCATCTCTTGTCAAAAAACACTGCCTTGGTTACCCATTCATCAGGGCTTTTTGTTTTAACAAGTGCTTTCCTTTCTTCCTGTATGCAAAAAAGGAGCTATTTATAAATACTTAACAGAGCTCTTAAGTCACCTACTTAAAACCTTTTCTCGTAAAAATCGCTTTGCTCTGGTGCCTACAAAATGCTCGACAGTCATTAGGTAGCTAATGTGCTGTGACCACTGCTTATTACGGTAATCATAATTAACACACTGATTTCCTGAGCTCTCTGTGTTGTCCTGTACTGGGACTGTGGTGGTCTTGTTGGTAAGTCTCCACTGTGGGTGGAACAGTATGGCTGTGATCCCATGATGGCACCAATTGCTTACAGTAATAACTAATATCTGAGAGTCTGAGCTCATTGGAATTGATTAAACCCCCCCCCAAACAATCAACACCACCACCAAGAACCAGCTCTTAGTGGGCTTTGGTGTTGGTCCTGTAGGAGGAATGGGACCATGCATACATGAGACCAGAAACCCGAGTCAGAAATACACCAAACATCTGGCTTTGCTCACAAGTTAAATTGTGTCCCATCCAATGCAAAAGAAGCCTTCTCCAATGGCCTGAGAGAGGTAGCCAGCTTTCTCAGTGGCTGTGTGCTGAATATTCAGTTTTCCCCTGAATGAGAAAAGACATGTGGCAAGGGGATTATTCTTTGAACTGTGTGTGATCGTGAGTAAAAAAAGGAGGTATATTAAGTGTTCACAGAACAGGCAGAGGATAACTTCGAACTTTCATTGCATCCCTTGTGAAATAATATTTTCATGTAGTCCCTCAAAAGTCCGGGTTTACATGACTGCTTTAAGAACAAGTTAGTCAGTGAAATTACATATGGCCTTTCCATGTGATGCTTTTAAGAAATTGGTTTTATTTTTCCCAGTTTTCTCAGGGAAAGGTTTGAAGTTTGGTGTGGTTTGGTTTTTTTTGCCCCCAAAGTCGATGCCCTGTGCATCCATATAGAATGGTTTCCTGCTGTAGAAGTGTGTGTTGTATAATTTAATTCAATGCTATTTGTCAGTTACTATCTTGTTAGTCTGTATGCAGGAAGAGGTTATGTGCTTTCTCAGTATAAATTCTCACGCTGTAATAATATGTCTTTCTTTTATTAAAGCCCTGGCAGTGAGAACCAGGAGTTCTTAGTGATTTTGATGAATTAACTTAGTCTTGGAAGCATAAGATGTGTAGGTGCTAAGAGCTGATCTAAGATAAGAAATTTCAACAATTTTTCTAATACATTTCCTTTCATCCTTTTCTTTAAACAATAAATTGCAATATTTTCAACAGATCCCCTGTGAGCAGCTTGCAGATTCGCTATGATCAATCAGGGAACGGTTGTGGGGAAAATTTGCCCCCAGTAGCAGCCAGCATAGAACAGCTTCTCGAGAGGCAATGGAGCGAAGGACAACAATTTTTATTAGAGCAAGGCACCCCCAGTGACAGTAAGTACTCACAGCCTGTTTATTATGACTTTTGCCAACTGTTACTTGGAACTGCTGTTCTGTACTTGTCCAAGAATTTGAATAAATTTTATTTTCTGCTGTGCATTGAAATATATCTGTAATGTACAATTCTAGCATAGTTCTTAGTGCAGCACATGGAATCAGTAGATTACAAAAGACTTCTCTAAGATTATCTGCATTTTTATAGATGGGCAAATTGTGTCATGCAAGAGGAAATAACTTGCAAGTCCAGTTGCAGAGTTTGGAAAAGAATTCTGAAGTCTTAGATCCAGTACTATAAATATGTAGTACAGTTCCTCATTTTTCTTTATATGGTATGATATATATTGGTGTAATAATTTTCTATTTTTCTATTTTTTATTTTTAAATCTGAATTGCCTACTTCTGTTGCCGTTTGAAAAGAAAATATTTACAGATGTTAGTCAGGTGTCCTACTGGGCTTTCTTGTCTTTATTATGTTCTGCCTTTCTTGTGAGTTCCTAAAGCAAGCAAATTATTATTTTCTCAAGTTGTGTTTAATAGAGTGGAATAGTCCAAGAATGAATATGTTAAAAGCATACATGGATCTCCATATTCAACAATGTATCAGTATCAAAGACAATCACTGAATATGTAAAAAATTTATTTAATTCCAGGTTACGGTTTGTGTTATATATTATTGAACACATTATTCTTCTCATTGGTAGCTTAAAGAGGCATCCAGTTAGTATTTTTATGAATGGTATCCTGACAAAAATGCTAATTGTGAGGAAATTCATGCAGGGATAATCCTTTAAACATGATAGCTGGAGGACAGGTTTAGCTAAGTCTTATTGCATCTCATTTGAGCTCACTGAGGGTTCCTTTGTATGTTCTTGAAGAGGAGGGATAAAAGCTAAATCCTTGGGAAATGACCAGATGTGCCTATACCAGTAGACTTATGTCTGTAGTAGGCCCAGAGGTCATATTAAACAAATACAATTTAGAATTTAAAAAAAAAAAAAAGGACAGGAAAATAAAGGAGGCTATCCCTGTGGCTTTACAGTCACACTCTGGTGCTGGTTGGGAAATCCAAGTTCTGAAACCAAATGGGAGTTTTCTCAAACTGTGCTTGGTAAAAATGAGGTCAGTAGAGAAGGTGATGCCCTCGTTATGCAGAAGGCAGGGGGTAAGTGTGGTGCTCACAGAGTGCTCCCTGCTGGGGGATTCCGAGATCGCTGCTCGCAGCTCCCGCCAAGGTGTGCTGGGACAACTTCACCTTGGAGGACTTCCTCTTTTTTCATTGTTTCTATAGGTTTATGATTCACTGTACAAGTAATTAAATCACAAAAACTCTCTTTTCATAAACTTGGTTGTTTTTATATAAATGTTGTTGGTTGCTGTTATTTGAGCATATTCTTGTCAAACTTCTCTGTTTTATTAGGTTTACAGTTCCTAATACTGCAGCTGAACTGCATTTATCCCAGCTATGCTGTGCTATATTACTTCTATATTCTGATTTGGGGCTAAGTTATCGTGTACTGCTGTTTGCTTAAAATGTATGATGGCCCTACTGTGTATGCTACCTTAGCAGTATTTAAGCTGGGATGTAGAAGTATTCCAAAATTACTATCTCAACACACTGTAAACTTTTTCCTGTGCTTTAAATTACACAAAGTTGATCTTAAATCTTTCCACTAAAATTCAGACATCTGTAATAATTCTCTATTTTCACATATATGCTAGTCTTTATGTAATGCAGAAATTAAAACTGAATGAAGGTGTTATTCGTTCATTGAACGTGGCTGTGGAATATAATGTGTGCATTTTTGTCTTAGTTTTAGGAATGCTTAAATCATTACACCAACTTCAAGTTGAAAATAGGCGGTTGGAAGAACAGATAAAGAATCTGACCGCAAAGAAGGAGCGACTTCAGCTTCTCAATGCACAGCTTTCAGTGCCCTTTCCAACAATAACTTCAAATCCCAGCCCTTCTCATCAAGTACATGCCTTTCCAGTACAAGCACGTAAGTAGAAGGGATTATTAAAGTGTCAGAGTAATTTGAACGTGTATTTATATGAAATATCTATTTCATCTACACATGCCATTGATAGGAGATGAATATAAATGCAGGATGAATATAGACCAAGTATTTGCTGATGTGTTAAATGTTTAAACATTAATTGGTTTATTTTTCTGAACCATACTACTTTTTTTAGTGCCGTCAGTTTGGAGCATATCTGTTTGAATCTATTGATTCACCAATTACTTAGTTAATATTTTACTATTCAGCAATGATTTTAAAGTTGACTTTACATTTTCTATGTTTAGCTTTGTCATAATTTTGAAATAATTATTCTGAATATTTTTGCATGTTACAGAAATTTAACCACTCTGTGTTTTTTGAAATAATTACTTTAGCACCTAGCACTGATTCCTTGAACAGCAGTAAAAGCCCTCATCTGGGAAACAGTTTTTTACCAGACAATTCTCTTCCTGTATTAAATCAGGTAATCTTTATTTCTTTCTTTTAAACCAAAACTTGTTACAAGTTAACTCATCCCAGTCCTTGCATTGTGGTGTTAGGTGAAATTTTATGCAGCTGAGGGGGCTTTGTTGTTTGTTTTGACACCAGGAGATAACCTCCAGCGGACAAAGCACCAGCAGTTCATCAGCGCTTTCCACTCCACCACCTGCTGGGCAGAGTCCGGCCCAGCAAGGCTCAGGAGTCCCCGGAGTTCAGCAGGTCAATGGTGTGACAGTGGGGGCACTGGCTAGTGGTATGCAGACTGTAACCTCCACCATTCCTGCAGTGCCGGGTGTGGGTGGAATAATTGGAGCACTGCCAGCCAGCCAGCTGGCAATCAATGGAATTGTAGGGGCTTTAAATGGGGTAATTCAGACCCCAGCAACAATATCACAGAACCCTTCTCTCACTCACGCAACCGTGCCACCCAATGCAACGCATCCTCTGCCAACCACGCTGAACAACAGGTAAGAATTTGCTGAAATCACGTTTTTCCTCATAGTGCCTGCTGTTCTTCAGGGTAGATAGGGTTTTTTTGTCTTACTCCAAATACACTGGTTTTTTCTTAGCCTGTAATTATCAAAGTAAGTTCTGCTCCTGGTCTGTGAATGAAAGTGAGGAGACATTTAATGGAAGCACAGATAGTGAAGTTAAAGAAAAGATGTTTCTCTAGAACTTTTGGGAATCCTAATAGATTCCTGTTATTTAATCAAGTCACATTCCCAAACAAATGTAATTATGTAAATGTGCTTCAGCTCCTCTTTTAGTTCAGAAAACAATATTCTTTGTCCTGCCAATTGTTCTTCCAGGATTAAAGGAGTGCTAGAAAAGCTACCATTTGTTGCAGTAAGACGGGGGGAGGGGGAGAAGGAGAAGGGTATATGGTTGTGTAATTCAAGATGTAACAGGCATAACTAACCAGAGTTGTGATACAGTTGCATGGTGTTTCCAGTTGCCTGCACTGACCTCAAACCCAACAAAATTAGTTTTTCAAGTAGTGTTCCTAAGGATTTCTAAATGCATGAAAAGATTTATTTGTGAGTATTCCTTACAGCCCTTCACCAAAGCCAGGTACTCTCAGTACCATTAACTCCTGCTGCTTGAGCTGCAAGGCAAATGGGTAACAAAAGGAGACAGCTGCTTTTCAGGAGGAGGAATGGACTTCTTGGTCTGGAAGTATTTTGGGCTAGAGCAGAGCCTAGGCCAACTCTTTCTCACCACTCCCCTTCCCCACACCCCATGTCCTGTCCTTCACTTATGAAGGAGAACTACAGTTCTGTGTAGAAAGAAGTCCCTGTAAATAGGGAGTGGATTACTTGTCTGTAACTAGAGTTTATTTTTGGAGATTATGGTGGATTATCCATCAAAAAAAGACATATGTGATTGGAATGATGCAAAGGATCCCTAATTCCTAGCTTCCTTTTCCAGTTTCTTTGCTTGCTGTTGGTTTGGCAGCTCCTGAATATTCGTGTACTGTATCATTGTGAGGTAATGCTTCAGCAGGCTCATAAAATCTGATACTTGCAAGTGTATCCTGTTGTTTGCATGCGTCATTATGTTTTTGCTGAGGAGCCTGTATTTTTCATAGTTTATATCATATGTGAACATGAGGTTTCATAGGTTAAACAAAAGACATTCTTTTAATGAAAAGTTTTCCTCTTTCTTGAGTATCAGCGGTTTGCAAAAACCACAAAAATTTTTTCGTGACTCTCCCCAAAAGTGTGAGAGAGTGAGAAATACTAGACAAGATCAATCATATTAACCAGTTGCATAATGCTTTCCACTTTCAGGTACTGCCAGATTATATCAGTTATGCTAAATACCAGTCATGCCACTGTTTTCTCAAATGATTTTGTTTATACACAGATGATTTGCTTCTGACTCTTTGTATTGCCAAAGTTCTTTTGTTTCTTTTTAAATATCCATCTTAACTGCTGTAACTCTTCATTGTGTAGCCTAGTAGTAGAATGCTCCAATTCATGCAGAATACTGTGGCTAGTATCCTGTTCTTAAGCTCTCATTCTAACCTTTAGTAGAGTCTGGAATACTCCCTGTGACTCCCTGTTTTCTGCTACAACAAGCTTACGTTGTACAAGTCTGTCAGCACTTCCTCTGTTTCTTAGTATGGCATGATCTCTTTCTGCACTGCTCCCTCAATAATACTAATTTAAAATTAATGTTTAGATTAAATTTAAAAGTGCACTTTTCACACAATTCTCTGCTTTATTTGAGCTCATCCACATTATTTCACAGGCCCTCTTCCTTTTGAGGTGTTTCAATAACCCTTATTTTCTCTGAGTTTTCAGTATTTCTGGTTATATGTTTAGAAGGGAGAAGTTCAGTAATGTTAGTTAGTGCTAATATGATTCTGGTAATGACATGTGCATTCCTCATTCCTGGCGGTCCCCTTAAAAATGCTTTAGAGAAAAATATGAAAAAGCATTTTGTTACAGGAACTAAGTTGCAAAGAGGCTCTGAGATGATTTTGAAGGAAGGAAAAAAAATGGACAAAAAAATACTTTCCACTGATTGAAAGTAATGGTTCTGGAACTCTGTGGGACTCTATGCCAGGCTTAAGTTTGGTGCTGCCTCAGTGGCAACTGGCTGACTGTTTCTTTAATGTTAAATTTCCCAGGGTATCCTTGCTCTTTGAACTGCCCTGGTGAGAAGGTTGAATGGTACCAAGCACAGGCAGGCTCGAAGGTTTGGTGCTGGGGTGATGTGAGCTCTCTGACCCTGCCTAGATTGTGTGGTGGGGGTCAAGTTTGGAGGTGGTTTAAATCAGTATTGGCAACATGTTGGAAAGCCATGTGGGGAACTCAGCCCTGCTTTCTAAGTTCAGAGTATTGTTCTGTAGTTTTAAAAGACTTGCCAGATGTTCCTGTAAGTTGCTTGTTACAGTAACTTCCCAAGCTTCAGAATCTGTTCCAACAGTTTAATGTGAAAAATAGGCAGTGTTCACCAATACATGAAGACTTTTTAATGCATATTGTCCTTATTCATATGAACTCTTTAACTGTGGGACACAGAGAGGTGAGAAAACACTGATTTGCACACTGTTGTTGCAGAGAGTTTCAAGTTGTAGGTAAAAGAACCCACATTCATTCGGCAGAGAAAAATACTTGATCCTTTTCTGGGAAAAAAGATGGCTAAATACAGATTGCCAGCAACTGGGAGATTAAATGATTTGAGGAAGGAGATAGGATTGTTTCTTTACATTCTCGCAACCAGAGAAGACTGTAGGATGAAGAGTTTCAGACTGATCATGTACCTTTTAATGAGAAGCTAAAAAGGATTAAATTTACATTCCAAGCTGATCTGGTTTAGAGAAAGCTCTGTGGTGAAATCCAGTGGCCTGTCTCTTCTGGGAAGCTTGGGAGCTGCAGCATTTTGTCCTCTGCAGTTCGGTTTTGTTTCTAGACACTGAGATCTCAGCTGCTGACTGAGGGTATTTTCTTTCAAGTGCCAATGCAGAGCAAGAGAGGCAGGCAGAGCGATTAAAGAGAAGGGAGAACAACAGCAGAAAAAAGAAGTGCATAAGTAAAACATGATCTGGGAAAAAGAAAGAATGGGATAAAAGAATGAAAAAAAAAAAAACCCAACAAAAACAGCGGAGAAGATTCATTCCAGTATAGAAGAATACAGGAACAGTGAGGTAAAAAGAGAAGAAGGAAATAATGGTAATGTTAGTCAGAATACTGTAGGAAATAGTGTGAAAGGCTTTACTTAAACCCAGGTAGATGCATTCTCAGCCTTTCCCTCACCCACCAAACAGATCACCAGAGAGCTGATCTGTCTCCTGTCATAGGAGATCAGGTCAATCAAGCAGGACCTGCCTTTCACAAACCTGGCTTGGCTGGGCATGATCCCCTTGTTTTCCTGCACGTGCTGTGTCATGGCACTCCAGAGGATCTGCTCCATGACCTTCCCTGGCACAGAGGTCAGACTGACAAGGCCTCATACCCAGATCCTCCTTCCAGCTCTTCTTCTAGACAGGTATCACATTTGCTATCTTGTCATCAACTGGGATCTCGAGATCCCAGTCAGCCAGGGCTGCTGAAAAGTGGTTGAAAGTGTCTCTGTGAGCATTTCCATCAGCTCCCTCGGTAGCCTTGGCTGGATTCCATCCAGCCCCATAAACATCCCATTGACATAGGCTTCCCTTTCCCCTTAGGAAATAGTGAGTGAAGCCCACCAGGTGTGTCCCATAGTGCTGAGGTCATGCAACACACTGTGAGACAATGTTTATACCTGGCGTGCCCTGTCCCAGTTGGAGACAATGCTGAGGCTTTGGGAACTTTTTATTGACTGGTACACACCAAGTCAAATTACAGCACACTTGGGTTACAGTTTGCTGGCTGCTGTAAAAGTGCAAGATAAATATTATGCCCTGAGGAGCTACCTGATTGTAGCCTAATGGTGTGGATTTGTGAATAATTCCTTACTACCAATGGCAACAAGCAATCCTGTCATCCTATGCACATCTTCTTACCAGAACTTCTGCATCACACCATGCCCTCATCTACATTAACAGAGAATCTGTCAGTGTGTCTTGTATTGGTTTAAGTTTCAGCTCAGTTCCCACAGGTTGCAGCCCATTGTGCAAGACCCAGTGTGAGGGGAGAGGACAGAAGTGTACAGCTGAAAGGCAAATACCTAATTTTTCAACAGCAAGATAAACCTATCATGCAACTACACCTTAATATTTTAATGGGTGTTTTAAGCTAGTAAAAGCTAACACTGTACTGAAAAAGTAAATCCAGCTGTCTTCCTGGTGTTCTATTCCCAACACACCTTTGTTTGTGCTGTTGGTCTTGCAGTAAACTGGTATAGCTGAACAGTTTATAATATACCTTTATTTACAGCCTAGGTGTCAGCTGTATCTATTCCCTGTCCAGTTTCCTAAGTATTTGCAGACAATTTTATGTAGGCATGAAAATAGGGACTGGGAGCAAAGTAGTTGGCAAAAGCGGAAGCAGCTTCATTCCATGGCAGCATCCCTTAGCTCCCTGCAAGGCTGAAGGTGTTTGCGAAATTACAGACAAGGTGTGGCAATATGAGTGGTTTGAATGACACAAAAGATGCGAATTAGAAGGAAACCAAGGCAAAGTAAATACTTGGTAAATAAGTGTTAAAGGTCGGCAAGAGCTGTCTTGTAATATAAAATCTGGCTTTTCTGTATAACGTATTTGAAAAATGCTTTATAATTGCTAATTATTATCTGAGTTTCAAATAATGTGCAGGGAGTAGACATGTTGCTGTTGCTTAGCATAAATGAGACTAGGGGGGTGGTGTCAGGAATTGCAGCTGGACAGTCAGACAATATTGCAGTATGAAATCAAACAGGGTTGGTCTGTTTGTGTACATCTTTTCTTTAATGGAAAGCTGAAGTAAAAAAGTTCCCATATGTCCATATAAACCACAGTATTACCATGTCAAACCCTACAGTGCCTCGGGACTAGGATTGCTTTCTGACCAACAGAGACAACTATTACTCCATCAGCAGCACCAGCAATTTCAGCAATTACTAAGTACCCAGCAACTCACATCAGTAAGTTTTTCAGTTAATTATGATTTATTCCTCTATTGTATTCTAAAGTATGGATAAACCCTCAGCTTAATATAAATAATAGTAATGCATTTAATTTGATTAATTAAAGACTTGGATAATATTTTAGTCTTTCAGTCGCTTCAGCCTTTTTTGGATGACAGTCATGTAAAATGATAGGATATTACTGGCCTGTGTGGATGGATGGAAGAATCATTCCCTAGTGCCTTCAGTTCCATTTTGTCCTGTGTGGACATGGAGGCTTGTCTCTCAGCATCAGCTGTGGGCAGCAGAGTTTGGGACCGTGCATGGATTCTAACAATATTCTGAGCTATCTCTGATTCCACTAGAACACTAGCAAAAGATTTTTTGGTTATCATCTCATGAGCTGTCTTTGCTCTGCTTGCAGTATTCATATAGGCCATTAGGTAACCGGTTTAACTATTTGTATTGTTAATTGTGTAGTTCTAGTACATGGTCTTCTCAGGCATATTTGTTCTGACAGAGGCCTGATGAAGCCAGCAAGCTTATCTGAACTTCTGCTGAGCTAATGATTTCAGGAAGTCTGACAGGAACTTTCTTTTCCTGCAGTCTCATGGAACTTCATTAGTGTAACCTAAATTAGCTGGGATTAGCGTAAGGGTTGCACTGACTGAAGGGCTGGAGAAGCAGGAACTCAGGGAGGAGCTATTTTTCAGCAACTAATTATTGATCTTTTTTTTCTTCCTCCTCCCTCTCCTCATAATTACTCAAGGAACAACATCAGGCCCTTTTGTATCAATTAGTACAGCAACAACATCACCATCACCAACACCATCAGTCTGAAGTACAGCAATTGCAGATTACTGGAGGAGCACAGATACCCATGAACAACTTACTTTCAGGCACACAGGCCTCACCACTTAATGCAGCTGCTGCCAACCCATTCCTTACAATTCATGGAGATAACGCAGCTCAGAAGGTGACAGTAAGTATATTTCTCACCTCACTTCCAATGCTGTACCTCCAGGAGGTAACTAAGAGATAAGAAGCAGGTTATGTACCTGTATTCACAAATCAAAGATGGTGGATTTTTTGTCTGTCTTTATTTTTCTTGAGCCTTGGGCTGCACTTAAATGAGGCTCAGAACTCTGTGAAGTGATCACACCAAAATGTTTGCTGCACACTCTTGCTTCCCTGGATCAGGACACCAATCCAGTGATCCTTGCCCTCCTCCTGTAATTACAGCTGCAGCCCTAGTCCTCCTCACCCTGCTTCTTCCCCAGCATTGTGTCCACTGTTTTGTGGGTTATTCCTTTTACCACCTTACTGGCAAGTTTGCCTTGGCCAGGCCTCAGGCCCTGTGGTGCTGTGGGGATTAGCTGATGACTTGAGAGGTGAGGATCCCATTGCTGGTAAGGTGGATTCTGTGTTTGGAGAGTGAGATTTGTGCCTCTTGGTTCTGGCCTGGGAAAATGAGGCTGTACATTAAGAGGCTGAGTGGCTCTTCTGCTTTGTAGAATAATAAAACCTTTCCTAGACAGATAAAGAAACAAGACACATTTTTCTGGCAAAGATGTTCTATTATCTTTAGTATTTGCCCATAATCTCCATCCCCGAGACAGGAATTCTTTCTTCAAGAAGTCGGAGAATAGGCTTCATTCTCTAAGGGTCATACAATTAAGATGAGAGGATAAAGGAAAGGAGCATATGAAACTTGGAAAAACAAAGGATGAATAGAGCAGGAAGTTTCAGCATTCCTTGGAGAAGACAGCAAGTGGTAGTGGTAGAGAAGAATAGGAATTGTCTGCCAGAGCAGGTGGGGAGAGTTTGGGCTGAATATGAGTCCCTGAGTCCCCTCTCTCTTCCCTGCTCCCAAATCCTTGTGCTTCTTGAGGAGCAGTGTGGTGGAGGACTCGGGCTGGGCTTCTGTGGTACTTCGAGGAAGTAGGTGAGGCACAAACCACATAAATGATGACTTTTCAAGACAATTTTTCCTGGAAGCAGCTCCCTTCCATTCAAAATTGTGGGCACTTACTTTTGTTCATCTTTGTGCAGGGTCATTGTCACTTTAGGGTTTGGGCAGTTGTGATGTTGTGTCTGTGAATGGTCGCTGCAGTCAGGCCCCATTCTCTGCGTCACTGTCACAGCAAATGTGTTGGCAGAGGGGTTGGCTCCAGGCCTTGCCTTCATTCAGAAATGTTCATAGTTTGTTCTCATGTGTTTAAAACTCATCTCCTCTCATTTTCCAGAAATTAGTAGTGAATGGAATTGAGATGCTATATTTGGTGTATATCCAAGCGAAATATTCTATGTGAGCTTATTTTGATTTTTTTAATGGCCATTACTAGGTCTGTACAGTACACTCTGTTTTTACAAATATGCCATTACAGTTTTTGTTTATGTTAATAGTTAGCTGTAAACAATTCCAAGAAAGAACATCTTTCAAACAAAACTCTTACAAAAATTTCTTAGGAAATTGATTTTTTTTAAGACTAGAATTGAGACGGGTTGCATAGATTGTTGAACTGTTTTTAACAAATTCTCTATTTGTCAGAGTTCAAGTGTTCTAATCTTGTTTGCAGCTGAAACAGCTTGTCAGGCATTTCTGAATGCTCAGTGAATGAGATGAGATTTTTGCTCAGTCCTGTTCAATACTTGCAGGAAATGTCTTTGTAGCAATATATGAAAGAAAGAATTGTGATGGGCCAAGGTGGAATTTGTATTTGTTCTGATGGGGAACTGTAGATTTCAGCCCTCTCCAGTAGGCAAATGTAGCAGAGGGTCACCTGGTGTTTCTCTTGACCATCTTGCAGTTGTAGAGAGACCCATGGCCAGGAACACACTCTTTTTGGAAGGAAAGTAGAAGCAGAGTTGGTGTTTTCTGATGCTGGCTGTCATGACCTTAGCATTGGTGGCTTCCATACAGGACTACTCCTTTAATTATTCTTTCCTTTCCCACTTTTTATTCTACGTGGTTATTTTTTACAGTGCAGAAATTACTATTTATATGGCTCTAGTGAAAGTACCTCAAGTGCTTTGTCATATTTATGAATTGAATTTTACTTAGCTCTGTATGTTATAATCTGATTTTTAGAAGTATTTTCTCTTACACAGAGGCTCAATGATAAAACTGGACCAGTTGCGTCAGAGAAGAGTTGACATTTGAATGACACTTGAGACCTGCACGTCCTGCTGTTCTAGCACTTGATGTGGCTGCAACCCGCGGGTTCCCTTTCTGCAGATTGAAAAGAGCAACAAGGAACTCTTACTGCACAGCAAGAGGTTAATAATTTTCGTAAGGATATTTTTGATAGGCTTTCATTTGCTTTCTTGTTGCACTAAAATGGATGTACTTTTTAATGTCTCAGACTGTGAAGTAGATAAAACTCTGCAAATCATAATTATTTTGTCAATATGATGGTACTAAGTACAAATTCAGCCACAGAAGAACATACACTTGACTCTTCAATCCTGATCTCACAGATTTAAAGGCTGTAAACTGTCTGCAGTGATGCATTGCTTTGGTTTCAGAGCAGCAGTTTTACCAGCCCAACCCCAGCCCATCTGATCTGCTGCTGCAGTTTTAATAGATCCTTTTAGACTGAGCTTCTAATGGCAGCTGGGACTTGCTGTTCATAGTTTCTTTTTTTTACACACCTGTTTTGAAACCTGACTCATAAGGGAATTGACTTCTGAACTTTTTATTCCTTTAAATTCCTATTGTTGTATAGATGGAGTTTTTCTTGAGTAAGAATTACGGTATGGAATCCAAAGTTTATTAATTTTGGTGTAGGTTTTAGAGTTCTGAGGTTTTTAAAGGAACCGGTTTGGTTCCAGTGACAAAGTTTTCTTACCAGATGCGAAGGCCACACTGGAAGAAGTTTGTGTAGTGTTTGGCCTAAACCAAGTGCCTGTTGCTACCTCCATTTTGTTGAAATGGCTGCAAACAGCTGATCATGCACTAGACGTGTCCTTGTTAGCAGCAGGAATATTCTGTCTTGCACCAGCAGCCTTGTTCTGCCTTTCCTAGAGGTGTTTATACCACTGTAGAGAGCTCAGGCAGATTGTTACCTGGGTCACTTTTCACTAATAAATTACCAAAAAAGTGAGTTACCATTTCCCACTATAATTTCCCAGTGGTTGAAACGGGTGAACTTGTGTTACAACACTTCCGGCAGTTGCTGATCTCGTGGCGAATCTATGCAGGGTGGTGAAGGACAGTTTAAATGGGGGTAATGACCACTAATCAAGAATGAGGTGGGAATTATTAGCGGAAAAGACCCAGCTGTAATTAGACCTCCACTGTGTACTTATTTGGAAGAACATGTTAATTCTGCAATATGTTTCTTAGTTAAACATTGCACAGTTCTTACCTCATTTCTGTAAATAAAGTTTTGTGAATCTGTTTTGTATTGTGAAGAATTCATAAGAAAACATTGATATTTTGATTTGTAATATTTCTAATTAGTAGATTTAATTGAAAAAGTAAAAATAATTTATTTTTATATGTTCTGGGGAATTTTTTAAAAATGTCACAAATCACTTTTGTAGATACTTTACAAAAGTAAACCAGTGGTTTATTTTACTTACTCGCCCCACTGGTGGATATTCTGTAACAATTTGTACAAAAGGTAAGATGGAAATGTGCTGTTATTTTGACTAGATGTAAAATTCCAAGTGTATGAAAAGATATGTACAAAGCTTTTGTTAATAAACTTTAATAATGTTTATCATTGTATATGACTTGTGTGAATTTGAGTTTTGTAGAAGAATGGAATATTTTTATTAACATCACATGAGAGAAATTATTTCATTTGCACATGACTCCTAATTTTGATTACAAGAAGTTTCAAAAAATATTTTTCATGTCAATTTTTGCTTTCAACAGACACTGATGTAGCTGAAAAACTGTCCAGGGATATTTCTGCTTACTGGACAGAAATGCTGTTGCAGCCCTGGGTCTGATGGCAGTTTTTTGCTTTCACCCTTCAGAGAGGCATGACTGGAATCGCAGGAGCAGTGGCTGTTGTCCAGCGGCTCCAGTTTGTTCTGATGTGACTTGGTGGGAGCTCGGTGGGGAGGGGATGTTCCTTACCTGCACCTGCCTGGGTGAGGGGAGCGAGGCTGAGGTTGTTGCTGTAACCTTTGCACTGTTACTTTCTGTAAAACCAGCACAGTGGTTTTTTCCATGGATTTTGCTTATTGTCCATGGGAAGGTTGGTAAATAGCCAAATACTGGTTTTTAGTATCCTGGAAGCAAAGAGAACTTGACCCTTCCTATACAGTCGAAGATAAAATGTGAGGCTTGTGCTAGTTAGGGGCAGCCTGAGGCTCAGAGCAGCTCCTGGGACAAGCAGCAGGACAATGGTGTTGCTGTGGACTGTGCCATTTGAATGTTGTTCCATCTGCTCAAGGCCCAAGCACTGAATGTTTTTATTTTATTTTCCAGTGGGGAAAACTGGAATCCTGAAAGAAGACTGGTAAATGAACAAGCTCAGAACTAACAGTAGGGAAATGTGAAACATCACCTGGTACACCAAAGGGGCATCACTTGCTCCCACCCTCCCCAGGACTAGAAAAACCTCCTGCTATATTGGGGGTAGTTGATGAATGTTTTTTGCTTTGAGGTGAAGAGGTTCAGGAGACTTCAGCATTGTTACTGATTAAACCTGTTCAAGGTCCAGAGCTCAGGACCGGTCAGTGTTCTGGCCTTGTTGGGCATTGGCTGTTGGTCAATGCTGAGAAGGGAGACTACAGAGCATGGAAGGCTGGGCCCCAGAGTTGCTCATGGTACTGCCAGAGCTGGAGAGGAGAGGGAAGAAAAACCCAATCTACCCCCACCCCTGGCACAAGGCCTCCAAGGAATCCTGAGTGCCACTTCTCCTGGAGCCATGGACTGCTGCTTTATTCATGGACCTAAGCCAAAACCAAAACCACTTAGGCAATATAATTCACTTTGCTCCAATTGGAGCAAGGAATCAGTGAAAGTGCTAAGTCCTGCCTTTTCTTGTGTATTTCTTTTGTTGGAAAGGGACTGCCTAAACTCTGGTACCTGTATGCTGCTACAGGACATGTGAAAGGGACAAAGTCAGAAATACTTGAAATTGTCAAGAGATTGGTGCCAGAAGCCCAAGATAGCAAGGGGTGGTTTACAGTACCACAGTCCTGGTGGACCAACATGAAGCAGCAAGGAAATAATGAAAAGGACACTTCTGACATCCAAACAAAAATTCAATTCACCAGCCCTTTAAAGAAAGAGACCACATCAAAGCCAAGTTCACATGAGGGCCAGATGCAGTCAAAACCAACCTTGTTTCAGTGATTTTTGCAGGTCCTGACATCAAAGATGATGGTGTGTGGCTGATTTGGCACTAGTCCAGTAAAGCTCACTGTGCTGTCCCTGTGGAATGCCTGAGATGCCAAAGCAGCCCAAGCCCCTCTGCAGGTCCCTGGCAGCCAAGCTGCTGAGCTCCCCTCCTGTGGTGGGAACTGCTCTGGCCTCAGAGTCAACAAAAGCAGCACAGACTGAAGGTGCTGCATTCAGAAGATTTTTCACCAAAACCCCACTTCACTGAACAATGACAACAAACCTTATGGCTTACAGAAACCAACTAATTCTGCACAGCCTACAATATGAAAGCCTGCCTTTATCAACTTTATCTGTCCAAGCTGTGTTAGCAGGAGCAACTCTTTCAGCAGTAGCACTCTGTGACATTTAACTGACCAGTTTTCTGATGCCTGTTTTTCATAAGCTGCACTAAAATCTTAACTGTTGGGTCTGCCTAGAGGAGAACTCTTCAGTGCTCCTGTCATTTTCAGGCCCTGTCATCTCACAAAGAGGTCACATTGCAAAATCTTTCCTGAAACACCATTCATCTTCTTTTTTTTAATTAGTTCAAACACTGAGAACTATAAAGTTGAGAGTAATGTAGTCCAAACATCTACATTTACAAAAGGACATGCAGAACAGCATCTGCTGGTCTTTCCTCTAGAACTAAACAGCCTAAATGTGAGCACTGTTAACACCTTCACGGCATCTCAGTAATATTCTACTTACTTGTGTATAGTTGTCAGGATCCTTCAGCTTGGCACTGGACTGTATCCTCAGCATGGATAAATTGTTAAATCCCAAGCCTTGAGTGACCTTGGTTTTCATAGACAGAAAGTTTTAGAAAAACAAGATCTGGTGGTGGGTTACAGACCCATGAGAAAACAAAGTCTAGCTACAGTCTTCCACTTCTCTGGTGAGCATCATGTCTGACCTCAGTCACCACAGCCTTAAGGCACTGTTAATATGGCTGTGTCATCATCCACAACACACCTGGCAACCCCAGGAGAGGACCCTGAAAGGCTCTGAAAGTCTCAGACTCTTACCTAGGCCTACTTCCTCCCCACAGCCAAACAAAGCCAAAGCTATGGCTGTGCCAATTCCTTTGGTCCTTGATGAACTGAGGTATGACTGGGTGTGCCCTGGATGAAGCCTTCACTACCTTGCTCCGTGAGGGATGGCTCCCGGATGGGGATCCGAGCATCCAGGTGCAGAGATCAGATCCGCTGGTGCATTGACCCACATTCCCCATCCAAGACCTTTGCTGGAAATGATCCACCAGTGCTGTGCAAAACCTGCCCAGCTCTCGATGCTGAGACAGGCCTGTCACCAATTCCCAGTGCAGTGCCACTGTGTGAGAGGCCAGTGCGTTTCTCTTACACAGCCAGCTTGCCTCTGCTTTCAAGAAGGTTCATTCTTTAAGCAGTAAGGATGCAATCCATCAATTCCCTTCCATCCAGGCACAAGCAGCACCTGTGATTAGACAGACATCCAGCACTTCAGGTATTCAACCTGCCAAGCGTGACAGAATAGCATGTACAATATTTGTCCATCCTTAAACATCTTCTTTCAGGTAAACTGGATTTGTCAGGAGCACTGTTTTGAGTGTCTCAGTCTGGTCTCACAAACAAAAATTCTTACCAGTCAGTGATGCTTGTCCTTCTTCCTCTGACCCCCATCCAGAACGGCTGTGCTGGAGGGGAGCGGAAGGTGTTGGGAGGCAGTGTGTGACTATTGCCACACACCCGTGGGGATGTGGGCAGTCTTGAGCAGGTGCTCACATTAAGTTTAGCTCTCCAGCAATAAAGGTGTCAAGAGTCCTGCCAAGTCTTTGTTACATTTGCCACTGGATTTTTTTGCCCTGACATCTAACTAAGCTATTTCTCACTCCAAACTAAGCCCATTGTTATTCTTCAGTATAACAATGAAGAATTCTCCCAGCCACAGCAGATTTGTAACAATTCCAAATGGATCACATCAGGGAAACAGAGATCATGCAACTGCAAAGCTCCCTTTCACATACCTGGAAGATTTTTCTCTCCCTCTAGTCTAGAGCAAATACCAACAATTCCTTCCTAGCAAATCAGGCACTGCAAACACTGGATTGTTCTCTCTGCTCTCTTCTGGATGCTCTTTATCTCAAGAGTGTGATACACTGAACCAGGCACACCATCCCAGGTAAAGTCTTGTAAATCCAGAGCAGAAAGGAAAGATGGCTCTCTTCTCCTCACAGGCTGAACTCCTCCATTACTCACTTTCTTTTTTTGAAACTGCAGAAATATTCCCATTACCAGTCTTATTTTTTTTCATGAACAGTCCCATCTCCATTTGCTCATGTTCTTCCATCCCAGCTCCACCCATTAATTTTCGCCAATTCCCTTCACAATTTTAGCAGCATTTCTTTGCAGCCATTTCTATTACCTTGCTTTACTAGGTACTCATCTCTCATTGAATGTACTGGATGACTACAAGCTTTTGAAAGTTAAGATTTCCTCATCTCTTGAAAATACCTCTTGATCTCACTGAGATTCTTCTATCAAAGTAGCACAGAATTCCTGTTCCATCAATTAGCACCCACATCACAGTACAGCTTCTAAATATGTTTAATTTCCGATGCATTTAAGCTGTGAAGTTCTCTGTGGAAAAAAATTTAGATGCATTATTTTGTATCTGCCAAAGTTTCCATAATATCATTATTTCTACCAACTATGATTTTTTTTTAATGAGACAAACAAACAAAAAAAAACCATCACAAAACCAAAAATCTCCAATTGGTAAAGGAACACATATGGAACACTTTATATTCTGTAAATACTTAGTCCTTAAATACTTTTATGGGAATGGGATGAAATGTTGTGAAATGCTGACCTGACAGAAGGAGCACAATTGGCAGTTTCTGGGGAAATCAGCAGTGGAAATAGCAGGAAGTTAACGGAGACTTTGAGCCACCAAGTTTTGATTTTGAGTTCAGATATGTGATCCTCTGAGTTTTCATTTTGATTCTGAATTACAGCTCAAAAGATTTTTAGAATCCTGGTATTAAATCACAATTTGAGTGGTAAATAATGTTTTAAAAAATGCAAGTCCTTATTAATGTTTCTTGTAAAAGACTGTGATCACTGCTCTGATTTATTGCTGTCCTTTACAGCCCATTAAGTGCCCTTTATTCCAGCATTTTAAGCTTTTCATAATTTTGGAAAAGTTATACAAAACTAAATTACAAGTAGGGAATAATATAATCCTTATTACCTATTCTTCAAAATTGAATCCAGGGTATACAACCAATCCCCAAATATGAGAACTCTTAGCCCAATAACATTAGCCATTCTGTACTTAGAAAGTGGTCCTGAAGTACTTTGTATCTCTTAATTTCTAATTTGAAAATGAAGGCCTTTAATGTTTTTACCCATTTCAATTTTACTGAATTAACAATGCTATCAATTGTCACTGTATATCACTGCAGGCTTGGCAGAAGAAGGTATTATATTGCAGGTGCATATAAATATATGTGGAAGTTAATACTAGAAATACTACTTATTTCAAAATATGACTAGGTATTTATAAGAATAAGGTGTTTATAAGCATATGGTCTTGGATTTAGAGATGCAAGAAAGAAAAATATATTTTAAATGCAGAGTTTCATTACTCTCATGCTTGCTTAATAGTTTCAGGTCAATTATCTTTTTCAAAACAAATTAAGTTATATGTACGCTGTACATCCATTGGCTGCAAACCTACCAGATTCAGTATGTGATTATCAGAGGGGTTTTCCTCAAGATCTGCTCACTTTCAGACATTGTTACCACACATCTGCATAAGCAGCTCTTCAATACAAACACACCTTCATTCTTCAACACACAAACCAGGTAAGATGGTATAAGATTTATTAATATTTTCTTTTACTAAGGCACATGACATATAGAAATACTGAGGTACAAAAATGCTGTTTCCTGCATATGAGATTTAAAAACCCATTTTGACAAAGATGAGCTACATCTCTTCTTGCTCACAACATTCAGCTTTTAGCCATTTTTTTCTTTTGTACCAGTTCAACAAGCAGCTTGTATCTTGCTATACACTCCTCCTGAAAGGAAACACAAAAGTGTTATTCAAAGGTTGATATTTTAGCATTGCTTTAACTCTATACATGCTACCTTATTCTAGAAGAAGAGCTGGATTCTGGGGCACGTGTAGGAGGTTTTTTGTTTGTTTATGGTTTTTTGCTGTGGGGTTTTTTGTTGGGCTTTCTTCTTGATTGGCTGGTTGGTTGATTTCTTGTTTTAAAGTTGTGCACTGAATTTGAGAAGGGGAATCTACATCTAGTGACTAGGGGATTAGAAAAATGAACTTGCAATTTACATTTCTGAGTGGCTCATTTACCTGTTTGAAGAGCACACAAACCCAAGAAACAGTTGCCCAGTACTTCTTGACAGTGACTGCAAGAGCAGTTATTGAGCAGCTGTATTGCAATATCTATTTAAAACAGTAACTCTGAGTGAGCCTCACTGCAGGCAGGTTAAGCCAAGCCTTCAAGGTCACTGATGCAGCACCTGCTGACACCAGAGACTGCAGAACAACTTCAGAGCCAGAGAAACATCCAAATCCTTCCCCATCACACTTCCTGCTCCCTCACACTGTGTTTGGCACAAATACTACAGGGCTTTTCTGCAGCTACAATGGCTGAAAGCAAGCAATCTAAGCTATCACAACTATTAGGAGATCTAGCACAGACAAATGAATGCTATTTTAAAAAGATTATACTTACAAAAAGTACATTAGATAGATTATTGAGCATTTAACACTTGCAGATGGATTACTTATTTTGTTTGTTCATTGAGATGGGTTGAGCAAGGTATTGTGAAAGTATAAGCAAAGCAGCTCACCAACATTTGGTTACTAACTTTGAATCAAAATTTGTTTTAAAATCTAATTTGTCCTGCAATTGAAGATCTGAAAGGCAGAGGAGAGGTAGGTATTTTAAATGAAACAGGAGTTATTTCAACATTTTCTGTATTAGATCAAACAAACTGAAATAAATGAAAAACTGTTTTAAATAAAACAACAAACATGACAGTAATGCTCTTTAGGTCACCTGAGAGGCCAAGTAAAGGCCTCACCTTTCTGTCTGGACTCTCATTCTTAAGGTAATCATAAATTGGTAGCAAATATATTTCCCCTCAATTTATTCTATAGTTCAGTCAAAACAAGTCATACCTTGCTTTTTCCAGGAACACATTTTGCTATTTTATCCCAGCGATCCGAAGTTCCCTTTGGATACTGCTGCAAGGCCATTTCAAGAAGTTTCTGTTGATTTTGAGTCCACAATTCTTCTGGTGCACGGCTTTTCTCCCTTCTTCTGCTCTCATCATCACTCTCTTCTTCTTGCTCAGTGTTATCAAAATCTTTCTGACGTCTCCCTCTGCCCTTCTCTTCTGGTGCCTCTTTTGTTGCCAGCAGAGCAGTTTCAGGTGCTTTGACAATTTTTCGTCTGCGGTGTCTAGTTTCGCTTTCACTTGTCTCCTTTGGATCTGTCTGGACACCTATCTGCCCTGGTGTAAGACTGTAGTTCCCCTCCTCCTCCACTTCCTCCTCCCTTTCTCGCTGGGTGATTATGTGATCCGGTAGATTCATGTTGACTTTGAAATTTTTGGAATTGTGGGCCAGCGTTTTAAGCTCAGAGAGCCTAATGATACCTAATGATAGAAGCACTGCTGTTACACTTCTGAAGAAGTAAAACACCCCATAAACAAACAGGGAACTGCCCACAAATTAAAGGTTCTGGGAACAGCTGAGTGGACTAAAAGCTCTTCTGGACTGACAGGTTAAGAAAAAAAAAATTGAGACATCAAATTATTCACAGTGATGAACTTTGCCAATTAGGAGCTTATCTGATCTACGGGAAGTGCTACTAAATTCCCACACTGATATAAACAAAGAGAGCAGCTTGAACAAAAGAACAAACTCCACAGTAAATGGAATCAAAAACCTGGGAAGATGTAGCTAAAGGGAAATGTTCCCTCAGAACACCCAGCAGTTCTCTTTTCTCAGAGTAAGTCAAGGTTGCAAAAATCTCTGCAGAGCAGACTCTGAAAGGCTCAGCTATCACCCAAACCAGTGATTTTCATAAGCACACACCTGGTGTATATGTAACAGAATCCTTCACCTGTTTGGCTTTCAGGGTAACCTGCATGAAAACAACAAAAATAAAGGACTATTAAAAAATTATATCATTTGGGCTATTGAAGAATTCATTATTAGCTTACCACAAAACACCTACATTGAAGACACATTAAATATGGTGAGGCTGTTCTTTGGCTGCCTTAGCTTACATGTGGAGCTCAAACTGGCTTAAAGTAACCTTCTAGATTTTGTTCTAAATCATTCCTGGCTTATTAAAATAATATAAGTGATGCTACACATTTCTATTACTATCACCATAATACACCACAGTTGATACTCAAATTTTATTTTCTTTCCTTGTTAAACTCTAATTTTCCAACCTAAAAATAGAAATAAATGAGTTATCTTCTATATGTTAGTTTCTCAATACTGAACAAAAGACCAAAATAACCCACATAGTGCCCAGATGAAATGTAACAGTTTGACTGCCAAAGATCAGCAAAGACACCTCCTAAGTCGTAGTACTGCAGCAAAAAAGTTATTACTGATAGTCCAAAGGATAGAGAGCTGCTTGATTCAACCTCTCCATGTAGACTGAAATCTCTGACCTGGGAGGAAAATAACACTAGATTTAGCATTTTTGGGGCTTTTTTGAAGTAAAAAGTGTTTGTTTCAAAATTTGTTCTAATTGTCAGCAAACAAAGAGGCTTTCTCCCCCGCAGAAAAAGGGGCTTCATCATCCCAGATTTCTAGACCTCACTACAGAAAACAAGACAAGCTTCACTTACAATTAAGATTCTTTAATTACTTAGCATCTTATATAAAATGACCACAGAATTATAGAATGGCTTGGCTTGAAAGGGATCTTAAGGATCATCTGGTTCCAACCCTCCTGGCATGGAGATACTGTGCACTAGACCAACCAGGCCTTGAACACTTCCAGGCATCCATGATTTCTCTGGGCAACCTTTTCCAGTGCCCCATCACCCTCACAGTAAAAAATTACTTCCTAATATCTAATATCTTATCTAAACTTATTTCTTGTCAGTTTAAAGCCATTGCCCCATGTCCCATCACTACAGGCACTTGTACAAAGTCCCTTGCCAGGTCTCTTCTAGTTCCTTTTAGGTAGTGGCCTACAGTCCCAAATTCAGGTACCACAAAAAAGGCATCTGAAAATACAGCATTCAAAGAATTATACAATCTTTTTAATTACTGAAAATGTTTTATGAATACAAAATATCAATTTCTTTTTTTCTTTTTGAATGTGAGAACTTTGTAAAAAAGCTAGAAATTGAAATCAAGTAGTCTGAATAACCCAAATCAAACTTAAAATGTGAACAAGCCACACACCAAATCAACCTTGATACTACTTGGGATGGGTTCCCTGTGTTCCCTGCTCTCTGAACCTGGGACCTCAGATGTTAACATCCATTTAGTGAAAGGTGTGTGGTACTGTGCTGCCCAGAGCAAAAATAAAAAATACATCACTTACAAAGTCAGGAATTCCTCTGTGTGAGATTTACCCACAACAGGAGTCATTTAGGCCTCCTGAGCCACAGCACAGACTTCTGCTGTTTTAGCTACTTAATGTTAACAATAACAATTATTCCCTACTCAGAGCAGCACTAGAGAGCAAACCTGCCAGAGGGTTGTAAAGCTATTTGCTGTGAGAAGAATTAAATATTAAGACTCGGGATTTTTGTTCTATGACAAGGTTCATACGTGAGTACCTCAATAGTTAAAATACCTTGGTACCATCTGCTTCTAGTCTGGTCTGTTTGGTTCCTCCCACCCATCTTTCTGCCCATGAAATTGCAGCAGTTTGCTGTAAAAATAGGCTGGTGCTAGATCTCCTTAAGGAAATGACAGCAAGACTTAACAAGGAAAAGTGGTCTATTTTCCCTACAAATTAAGCCTCATTTTCTGGGATGATTAAGTTCAAGTGAAAACTCTGAACAATGAAATCCCAATCCTAATTAACCAAAACCTTTATCCAAAGGTTGACATCTGGCACAGAAAACTCCAGTTTCTACTGCTGCAGTACAATAAAGTTCTAATTGTTTGAAGAAAAATCTCAGAATACTGTAATATGAACAGACAATTTTAAGTGGCACCAACATTTCTGGGATCTGTTGATGCCAGTGTGATGTGATCCCAATTTTGAAACAACAAAATGGATCCTCCTTGAAACACATGATCCATTAATAGAAATTGCCTTCCTTAAAGAATTTATATTCTAAAATAATCAAAATGAAAGTATTTGTGTTCTACCTTCAGCAGAGTGTTGTCTTGATGTACCAAGGATTTAAAAGGCTGAGAGGAACAGAAACCATTCTTGACTGATGAGCAGAATGGATCCTTAGTGGTGTCCTTCTATGCATCTCTTAATAGAAATTATGTTATATAAACTGGATTATAATAGATTATTTTCAAAAGAGGGAGAAGAATTTGCTATGCAAATAAGTAGCTTTTAGAGCTTCCTGCAATGACACAGTGGATTCATTGTAAATATGACAAGGTCCTATCTATCTTCGTGTATTCCAGAAAAGTGTCTCTAAACCATTTTGCTATCTTTAAACTGAATCTTTCAGAGATTTAAAGGCTGTGCATAAGGACACGAGGGCAAGAAAAAGAGAGCAGAAAAGATTCCCTGAATAAAACAGAGCAGAACAAATTGCCAGCAAAGACAGGTACCATGAGTGGCTGCCTCAGTGCCAACTGAGTTCAGTTTTCTCTCTGTTGAACCCCTGACGTTTTCAGAGGTCAGCAATTATTATTTTATCTTTCAAGCTGAGACTTGCATGCAACACAAGCTTTGCTTTGGCAGTGCTGCAAATCAGCTGGATTCCAGTTTCCTTTATAAGACAGGTGTTCCCAAACCAGGTTAGTGCAGGTACTCCATAACAGATACAAATTTTGCTGCATATTACATCTAGTTGAACTAGAATCTAAACCATCCCTCTCCATTTGAACAGTAAAGGATTTTGGCTAATTCCCAGATCCTGACTGCATTTCGTGTTTCCCCTTACATGCAAAAAATTCAGGAGTAGCTGTCTTTCCCTAGGTTATCTTAGGTTGGCCACTTTCAGTCATTATAGCTTGGTGAATCCAGATGTAACATTTGTAGTAAGTTACTCCATTCATCACATCTAATATTTCCAAGACTATATTTTGAAGGCTTTATGGTATCTGTTCATATTTTGATGGACTTTCAATTTGAACATTCACCAGGTAAGCTGGAAATAACAACTGTGTGTATGGTTTAGATACTGAAAATCTACTATTTCAAACATTGAACAAGCACCTTCAGTTGACATAAGTTTGACAACTCATCAAGCTTCCCACAGCTTTACTATCATCATTCACAGGTTACAGGGGAAGATTATTTGTCTGTTATTATTTTTGTCAGCTTTCTGCTTCATATGGATGTTTGCAAGTCCTTTTCCAGGTGCTATGTACCGTTCATGTTTACTCCAGCTCTTTTCACTGAGGGTTCAGGTATCACTTATTTAGGCTTCAGATTTATGTGTCCATCAGCATCAACTGTCATTGTCATTCCAGATGCTGACACAGGGCAAGAATCGTTAACACGTCAGTATTAAACTGCTGAGGATTATTAGGAATCCAGCCTATGGAACATATGAAATTGTATTTCAATTTGATCTGTTTGAGTTTAATCATTGTTCTTGCCACTCAAATCTGCAAACTCTTCTGCTGCCTATTCCTCCATGCTTTTTGACATTCTTAGTATCAATTTAAATTATTTCCTCTCCAGGGGTGAATAGTTTTATTTACTAGCTAGTTCCTAACTGATTCATAAAAAATTCACTAAGTTATGCAACATAAGTTGCTCCATTGCTTTCTCTACTCAATTACTTATCATAGCTTGCTTATATGATACTATTACTTTTTCATTAGTTAACAGATAACATACTTGGAAAAACTTATTCGAAGTATAAAGCAGTTGTAGAATACTCTCTTGTAGTTATTATTGCTATTTGGTCCTCCATAATGGTTTAAAATTACAGTTTTCATGTATATTAAATTATGAGTTTTATCCTGACTGTGAGAAGGTGTGCTAAAAGCCTGCTGTTATTGACAACAACTTTCACCAGAATATTAGCCAACTCCCTTAAGAAATCCCGGGCCTGGGGACACCTTAAATAATAAGGATCAAGACTGTGAAATTGATTTAAAACAGAAGACAGAAGATCTCAAATTCCTGCAAGTATTTGTACTGCTGAACAGACACACTGCATTATTTTATAGGAATCAACTTTAAATGTTGTAGTCCACCAGGGATAACAGAAGTCACAAATAAAGTCAGGTAATATCATGCACAGTGAAACAGATTTCCTTAGACAGATAAAGATGACAAAAAAACCCTGGATGCAAGCAATCAAATTGCTGGAGTAGAAATCAAGCTATCTTACTGTGGGACCTACAGAAAGAAACCACAGGAACAATTTACTTCTGAGAACTCCCTTCTGAACTCAGTTTCAATAGCTCTTCAGCTATAAAAAGATTCTATCGAAAGCAAGTGGGATTAGTGGGATGATTTTATGTGATGAAAGCCAGACAGAGCTAGTTTCCTCCTGTACTGCTAACAATTAGTCCAGGTCACAATGACTAGTTGCTACTTAACAAGACACCTAGCAGTAAAAACATTCCTCGTCATGACCATCCAGATGTTAAAACTCTTATTACCCTGGACACCTGCCACCTCTTTCAGGTGGGACAACTGATACTTCTGAGATACACAGAAAAAAAATATTCATAATCGGCTTAAAAAACTCTCAGATGCACAGGCAAAAGCAAATTTTGCTATCACATGAATGAGAGGCTACTTTTCATCCTGCAGGGAAGGCAGACATAAAAGAAGCACAGAATTGTGACAGACCTAGAGGGAAAACCCTATAAAGTTGGGTACAGTGATCCTACTGGTGCTAAACAGAGAGACAGAGTCCTTTTGCAGAAGATGAGAACAATTCCCCATTCTCACAGCAGCAGCCCTGGCCTGCCCGTTCAGCTGAGCCCTCAGCACCACCCCCAGCCCAGCTCCGCAGGGCACCACTGAAGCCTTCACCATTTGCTGTCTCCTGGGAATCTTCTGTGGGAAACAGCCTGCCTTCCTTCTCTAGGATGGTATTTTGATTAGGATTGCAGCAGATAATCACAGAAGTATAAACCTCTTGGGTTCTAATGATATTCTGAGAAAATAATGTGGGATTTGTAGAGGAAGAAGACCTATGCCACTTGGCTTCCCAAATGTAAACTTCTTGCAAAGAAGGATGATGTCATGGTGCTACTGAACACTGGAGGGTCTGGTAACATTTTTTATTACTCTCAGCATCCTCCTGAACAGAAGTTCTTTAAGTATTTACTAAAGATGTCATGGTTTCTCTGCATCAACTGTCATAAATTTGCTTTCCCAGTAGTAGGCTCCTGCTCACCCAGTTATCTTTCTGCATGCTCCCCACCTAGTTATGTCATGAAAAAATGCCAAGATCTGTGGAATTATGGAAAAAAAAAATAATGTGGAGACAGCCTGTGAGTAGTTGAGGTTTCTATGAAGCAATGAGGAATTTCTTGAATCTTTGAGGCTAATTTGAGCTGTAATCACATTTTTTCTCATAGGGAAAAGCCAGATACAAAAGGATTTTAATGCCTTCCTGGCATTGTCAAAGTAGTAGGTTTTTACAGCTCTAACCTTCCAGACCCACACAGAGTAACTTGCCAAATTTAAAGCTCTCCCCATATAACCAAAATACTACCTGCTGCACTGAATTTTCTTCCAATCTAGATCAAAACAGCTTTTTTTCCTATCAGCCACAACTGTATCAAGCACTGTTTGACACAAGTCAGACAACAATAATGACCCATTCTTTTATTTCCATTTCAAAATGTGTTGCTTTATACACCACCTTCCCTTTTAAAAACTAAAAGAGCTTCTAAAATTGTATTTCAGTTTTACCAGATTAGGGAAACTTCAAACACTGAGGCATTGAGCCAAATAATTCTTCATTTTCCCAAGGATCCTAATTTGCAACTTATAAGACTGCTTGAAATTAGTATTTCAAATCAGATGTATCTTTGTTTTGGCACTGCTTGTAACAGTTGGTTTAGTAGAGTGTTACAAATTTTCCCAAAAGTTGGTAATGTAACTAATCTTTAGCCATTGTGCAGGTTGAACTTGATACTAACACAGCAAATGAATATTTTAAGGACAATATTCATGAAAAAACTACAAAACATGTTATGAATTTAACTGAATTGGCTTAGAACCTCCAGTCACAGCCAGCAACAATAGTTTTCTTACGCTTATGGACTTTGAAGTCATGTGTGATTCTGAACTTTTCCACAGCAACAGAAATCCCCAAAACAACTGTGAGTTTAATCACGAGGCAGTTTAAGATGCCTGCAAAAAACGCAAATTTGGCTTAAATCACCACATGTAGAACTTTTTCCAGTTTAAGTCCTCAAACAGTTAATTTAAAGCAGCAAAAGAATTGCTCCTTTTTTCAGGACATAAGTGGAAGAACTTTGCTATTAGACTTTTGATAAAGCTGGAGACTTCATACTGTGCTTGGTTTTTTTGTCAGTTAAAATCCATGAGAGAGTCTTTAGCTCTCTCCTATGGGCACTCATGCAGGAGAGGAGTTTGGCTCAAATGTCCACTGCAACAACTACTCAGACATCTTAGTTTGTTACTGATGATGCAAAATGCATTGCCTTTCTTGACAGTCAGAAATTTGAATTCTGCAATGAAATTCGGGAGCTTTGTGAGACATTACACTAATTTAAACCACTCTATAAAAAGTTGCAGCATCACTGGCTTAACCCCTTCCCAAGGCATCTATTTGGACCAAAAATTGCTGTCCCACTGCCTTCTGTAAAAAAACTTTTCCTTTAAATGAGAAGAATGCTCTGGTCATGCTCTATGAAATGAAAATCCATTTTGTTTATAACGGGCATTGACCTGCCCAGTGTAAAAATGGCAGGGGCAACTGTAGGAGTGCACAGAATAAATCTGTACAGTGAGAGTACTGTGAACAGCAACCACCTTTCCCTCCCTCCAAGTATCAACAGAGTGTGATTCTGTATGTATTCTGGTGTGTCTGTGGCACTAGACAGGTGTTTTGAAGACTTCACTCTCAGATTGAGAGATCTACATGACCTACATATGATCTAAACCCCATCTTAGATATTCATAACCTCTCTTGGACCTCGATCTAGGTCTTTATACTTCAATAAGCAACTGGGAGAACTACTGATTACATAAATATATGCAAACCACTAAGTGTGCATTTATCCACAACTGGATTAGACTGTAACTGAGTTAACACAGACACAGTACACAAAATAAAATGTAAAACAGTCTTAGGAAAACAGTTGATCTCCAGAAGCAAAAGACCTAATAAATTCATGAGCTTTTACATATGGACCATTTCTCATATAGATGTTTTCTTGCTGGCAAAGTAATGAGCTTGTATTTGTCAAAAACGAGAAATCTATTTTACAATGGCATATAAAGCATAACGAGTATGAACTCACAGTTAGACTTACAGGTTGAAACTGTTGCTTGGGCATACAAGAGATATCANTCAGGTTTCATGGTAATTCAGAATGTTTGCCACCTGGCTATTGTTTTGCTGTCTACCTTAGTGTTCTTCTATACAAGCAGCAAATCCCAATAAGTCTGTTTTTGGAACACAAATGCATGAGATTAGTGACTGCAGGAGCAAACAGAATCAGTTTAAATCCTGTAAGACAAGTGAATGATATTACTTCACAAGTATGAAATCTGAGATCTCTTTGCCTTTAATTTAAAAAACCTGTACCTAATAATCACATTAAAGTCTGTTTGGCATGCCAGACAGCTTTTACTTCCTCTGTTATTTTTACAATTTGAACATCCTTTGTAGTTACTGAAATTAATTTATGCCTTTCAGCAAATATTTTTTTTTAACTTTTTATCTATAAAGGTTGGTATTGTCAAGTACAATATACTTCTATAATTTAATATCTAAGTGCTTTTTCTCAATTTTTGAATTCAGCGAAAGCTGACAATCATTATTACAAATCTCCATAAGGCTTAGCATTTGTCAAATCAAACAATATAATTTTTGCAGAAATAGTAGTATTGCAACTCTACTCCATTCATTATTTATACTATGTTGTGGAGTGTTCACAGTGCTTAGGAAATTCAAACATAACTTTTTTATTTTGTTTTAAAAGGTCAATTATTTCCTTAAGTATTGGCAGACAGGAATGAGAACTAACCCTGGAGCAACAAATTCAGCAAGGAAAATGGGTCAAATAACAGATGTTTGGAGGATGACAGAGAGCAGTGGTACAGGTAACCAGGTCAGCAGGCAGGAATCTTGATTAGAGTTAACTGAACTCCATTTCCCTTTCATAATCAAAAAACTTGAAAACCTAATTTACAACACCAGCCAATTGCAATAAAAATTACTAAAAAAGCTGCAGAAGCTTTCAGTTGTGAAAGCAATAAGATTTCATTACACTAAGCCAGCTAAAACCATCTTTATAGGAAAAGATTGCTAAATTCCCTATATGCACATATCAACGTGACAATTAGCAATTTAAATAATTTAAATAATTAAACATATTGATGAAGTGAGCACAACTTAACCTCCTCTATTTTGGGTTGATTATTCATTGGCAGTTCAAAGAAGTCTTCCCGAAGAGAGAAAAGATAATCATGTCCTACATTTACCGTGAGAGAAGTTGAAGTAGTAACTCTTCTCACAGAATGTCTGCACCACGGCTGCAAGCCTACCCTAGCTCTGAGCTGAAAGGCACAGGAATATGCTGCAAAGATATTTATGCTGAAATCACATGAGGCAGCACAAACAGAAACAGCAGAGCTGAATGAGCTCGGGGCACTACAGCATGGACTTAGCTGTTTATTGCTGGATTTTGGCTGGCACTTTCCCCAGCCTGCCTGGCACTGGGTGCATGTACTTGTTCGGACAGGGAATCTGGTAGACATACCCATATAATGGGCTTTGCAGTAATCATTATTTGGGCTGTGTTCTGGGAAATAACAACTTAACAACTTAAATGTCTCCAAAGCACCCACTTGAATAGTCGTAGAAAAGAAAGACGCTAAAGGAACACTTTATTAGGAATTACTGAATTTAAGTCAAACTAATGTATATGGAGTGATTACTGACAAACTATGGTGACTATCTGGCTTTAATTCTACATTTTTAAAAGTGAATTCACACATGCTTCCAATTGTAAGGAAGGCTTTGTTTCCTCCCCTTTTCCTCCCAGAGAGCTTGCACTTGCTAGTGTAATCACAGACCATATGAAGAGAAGGACCTAACCTCAGGCAGAACCACTACACTGATGTTGTTGCTCGCAGATGTCTGTGTAACCTGTTCTTAAAGGCCTGCAAATATGGAGACTCCACAGCAGCTTATTCCATTGCTTTATTATCTCCACTGTAATTCTTCGTCCTTCAGTGTCTAACTCTGCAGCCTCTGATTAAATTTGAGGTAATAACTTCTTGCCCTGTAAAACTAATAGAGTGCACAAGACCCTTCCTCATTATGGTTTACTTTAAAAAAATTGAATACCAACCTCCTCAGTTTGTTTCTTTTAGTTCAACAACATAAATTCCTTCACAATCTTCCCTTGTAGATAACATTTTAGGAACCTAATATTCTCATCTGGACTCTTTCTATCAAACCACACGTTTAAGTGCAATACTGAAAACTCAACACGAACTAAGGATGTAGCAAGTTAAAACAACACCATGAAGATGAAAGTTCAAAAAAGTCAAGAACACTCTCCTCAAGTTGCTGCTTCACACTGCTTAAAAATTGCAAGTGGGAACATAGTTGGACATAGTAGGAATTTATTTCTTTAAAAAAAGAAAAAATATAAGACAGAATTTCTTTGAGGTGGTTAGAGGGAGTGAATTTCACTGATGCTCTTCTGACATATATGAATGGTTTCAGTTTATTCTTTAAAAGGTTTTGAGACTTTTTCTATTTTTTTTTTCTTGCTGAGGAAGAAAGCTTTGAGACAGAAGCAACAATGGAGATATCGTTTTGGACTGGATTACTCTGAGCTATTTTTATTAATACCTGCTTAGCTGATCTACTATTAAATAAGGTTTGAATGCATAAAACCACTTGGAAAGAAGCACACCATACCTTATCAATCCTTGTTATCACAATTCTCTAACTGTGAAAGGAAAACCAAGCCTCACTGCTCTTGCTGCTTTGCAGGGGAAGAAAGAAGCAGACACTGATCTCAAGTTTTTAAAAAGCATTTCCCATACTAGAAAATGTTAGAAAAACAAATTCAAATTTGTCCTTGAATATTTTTCTTTTTTAATACCTAGTGCATTTGCTAGATAATAGATACTTAAAACACCTCTCTGGCTTGACTCCGGTTAAACCAGCTGTAAGCAAAGCATTCCCAAATTCTGCTACACAAGCTGTTTGGAAGCAGCACCTTACACACCAAAACTTATCTCCTTGCACTGCTCCCAGCAGAAACACAGAACAGCTGTTTAGACAGCAAATGCTGCCTGCACATGCAAACACCTTTTTTACTGTGCACAAAGTTTACTGCGCAGAAGTTTCTCCTGCAGCTTTACTGTAACATTTCTTACCCAATTATGGCGATGCCAAAACAAAATAAGAATCCTTGCTGCAAACTGAGAGTCTATGCTATCTTCAAGAAATATACAGGATAAGTTGTACATCTTATTGAATACTAAAATCTTACTGAATGGATATATCTGAAGTAGTTTTCAGTTTCACCATTTCTAGTATTGATGCAGTAACAGTCTGAGACCCAAAGAGGTTCCCATGAAGCTTTTGTGTAAAGCATTCATTTTGTAAAACATTCATTTTTGTTTCCTTGTAATACCTAATTGCGGCAATTCTGTGTAAAGCAATGATAAAAGTAGTAGAAACTCTAATAATTCCTTTCTGTCAGGAAAGCTGACCTAGCATTAGCAGCATTTGGAAATTTTTAGAAAATTAAAAATTTGTGTGGAGAACTCTTACACTAATCATGTAGTTGGAGGTTACTGGAAGTAAAAAGGATTACACTCAGACCTTTCTCCACACATAAAAATCCTGGAAATTCCTTTTTTCATACAAGAAAATGACAGCTCTTAGAACAATCACATTTCTTTCATTTCTCTTTCCTACTCACTAAAACACAACAGCAAGTTGCTGAGGACTCCTCACCTAATGGGAGAAACAAGTGAGCTTTGTTTTTTTCTTTCCAGTGCTGGATGTGTACAAATAGGATGGCCAAATATACTATGCAAAGGATTCTTAAAAAAGAATGTTTTTTACACCCAAGTCAAAGAATGAAGCAGTCAGTGGGTGCAAAAGGCAATCTGAAGATTGTGTTAGTTTTGTGACGGATGTGTGTAGAACCATTCCACACGTCTGTACTATCTGTGTCAAGATGATCAGATTTTCCAAAGCAATCTCAAAAGCTCTTTCCCTTCAACACTGTATACTACCAACACACGTGAAATATTTTTGCTGTTAGGATCAGTAAAATGTAGCATCTTTTCTAAGAAAATCACTCCAGTTATCTGAATACTTCAAGAAATATAATACTGAACAATAATAAATAATACTGAACACAATAAACCTTAAAAACCTTAATTTCATTTGATTAGCAGGTTAGTAACTTCTTGCTTACATACACTATTTTCCTAATAATGAATTCTTCTAAAATTAGAATAGTGCAAAAGACTCATTTTTAGTATATGTATCAGAATGGTATAGGTGCATTAAAACTTTTAAAGTAAGTTCTAAAAATTTTTTTTTGTGATTATATCAACAATGAAAAAAAACTTAAGAAGTACAAAAATTTCCCAGAAGGCTGTAATATTTCACTCTAGTCAGTGGCTTTGTTTCCCATTATTTAAGATAATTCCTGAAATATAATAAATAAAGAACATCTAATCTCAAAATGTACATGAACAGATTTAAACATTATTCTCATTAACCCCTACAGAGCCTATAAAATAGGGTCAGCTGAAAGGGCTTTCAAATGGTCCTCAGCAGACACTACATCATGTTCTAGTGATCTATTGCTTGAAAAGGAAAAGTCTTTTACAGCCTAGCCCCTAAGGGTTTTAAGATCATAACACTTAAAAACCATAAGTACAAGCTTGCTTTGATATCTGGTACAATACTATAAAATATGAATTAACAAGGACATTAATTATTTTACATAATATAATTTTTAAGCATGCTATAATCCTGAAAAAGGCACTGAAATAGTATCATACACATTAGTCATTTTAAAATTTGTAAAGATATTTCTGCTTAATTAATGGAAACCACCTGTCTAAACACCATTAGCTCATACGCATTTTTTACAGACTGGCTTGAAACAGAAATGTAATCTTTAACCAAGTCACACAAACATTCACTTGCAGTGAAAGGAGGTTGCTACAAAACCTGCAGCACATTGTTTTTCTGTTATTGGGTTACAGTAGCTGAAGTTTGTAAGCACCAGAATCCCCCATCCAGCTGATCAGTTACAGCTGTTAATTGTGGAGGGAGACTGGCTGACATCTGCTTCTTGCATAGTTAGTTAATGGTTCACTTCCAGGTCCTAAAAGGATTGTAGCTTCTCTCAAAAGACAATGTCGCCTCCATATACGTCTGCCTTCTACACTGCCTGTCTTGTTCTGGTTTGTCATCCTCTACACAATGCAAATCTGAGTGAACTCACATCTGCCACTGATCGACCCAATTCGTGAGCAATCTTTTCCCATCGACCGGGGGTCCCCCCTGGGAACTTAACCATACTTCTTGTCAGCTGGCTCAGGTCCTCCTCTGTCCATTCAGGTGCCTGTAAAACATTTGTAAAACGTTCATTACACTGGAATATTGGACATTTATATGCAAGGTAATATATTGAAAAAAAATTTAAACAAATTAATCTAATAATGTAAAAAAAAAAAAGGAAAAATATCTGGGTATCTTCTCTTTGTTTTGTTGCTGAAAATGGATAAAAACAACAGACTAACAGTAAGATACTCAAAAATTGCACTCTGTGTAATATGTAGACTAACGCATTTAATTTCTATTAACTTTAATACAACATACATAACACAACATTATAAAATGCAATAAAGTTAATAATCAACAATACTTTCATTAGATTATGGGGTTATGTAAAAATTAGATGGGCCAAAGTCCAATAAGAACTTCATCTGACTACTGCTGTAAAAGACAACAAAAAAAAGTTTCTGCAAATACATGAGAGGCAAAAAGAGAGCCAAGGAGAATCTCCCCCCTTTACTAGATGCAGGCAGAAACACAAGGACACAGCATGAGGAAAAGGCTGAGGCTCTTCATACCTCCCCTTTGCCTCAGTCTTTAATGGAAAGATCTGTTGGTCTCCATGTACCCAGTCCCTGACCTGGAAGATGGAGCACAATTAAGCCCCCATTATCCAAGCAAAAACCATCAGCAACCTGACACACACAAGTCCATGGGGCTGGATCGGATCCACCCAAGGGAACTGAGAGAGCTGGTGGAAGTGCTCACTCAGCCCCTTTCAAACATTTACCAGCACACTGAGCTGACTGGGGAGGTCTCAGTTCACAGGAGATTTCCAAATCCAATACCCATCTGCAAGAAGGGCTAGAGTGTGACCTCAGTGCCAGGGATGGTCATGGAGCAGATCCTCTTGAGTGCCATGACACGGCACATGCAGGACAACCAGGGGATGAGGCCCAGCAAGCAAGGGTTTGTGAAAGGCAGGTCCTGCTTGATTGACCTGATCTTCTGAGACAGGGTGACCTTTTTAGTGGATGAGTGAAAGGCTGTGGATGTGTCTACCTGGACTGCAGGAAAGCCTGTGATATCAATTCCCACAGCATCTCCGGCTCAGGGTTTGGCTGGATGGGTAGAAAACTGTTGGGATGGCTGGGCCCAGAGGATGTTGGTGAATGCAATTACATCCAGCTGGTGGTTGGTCACCAGTGGTGTTCCCCAGGGCTCCATGTTGGGGCCAGTTCTGTTTAATATCTTTATCAATGATCCAGAGGAGAGGATCAAGGGCACCCTCAGGCACTTTGCAGACACACTGAGTTGGGTGGGAGTGTTGATCTGCTGGAGGGCAGGAAGGCTCTGCAGGGGGATCTGGCCAGGCTGGATTGATGGGGAGAGGCCAGAGGTCTGAGGTTCAACAAGGCCGAGTCCTGCCCTTGGGTCACAACAACCCCTGCAGTGCTACAGGCTGGGGACAGTGGATGGAAAGATGCAAGTTGGAAAAGGACTTGGGGGTGTTGGCCAACA
This sequence comes from Vireo altiloquus, assembly GCA_013396875.1. NCBI lineage: Eukaryota > Metazoa > Chordata > Aves > Passeriformes > Vireonidae > Vireo > Vireo altiloquus. The sequence goes on from VZRF01003176.1 coordinate 593,191, forward strand.
GCAGCTGAACATAGCCAGCGAGTGCCCAGGTGGCCAAGAGGCCAATGGCATCTGGCCTGGATCAGCAACAGAGCGGCCAGCAGGACCAGGGCAGTGACCATCCCCCTGTACTTGGCACTTGTGAGGCCACACCTCAAATCCTGGGTCCTGTTCTGAGCCCTTCACTACAAGAAGGACACAGAGGTGCGGGAGAGAGCCCAGAGAGTGCAATGGAGCTGGTGAAAGGTCTGGAGCACAAGTCTGATGAGCGGCTGAGGGAGCTGGACATGTTTAGCCTGGAGAAAAGGAGTCTCACAGGAGACCTTATTCCTCTCTACTATTACCTATGGTAGGAGGCTGTGGTGAGATGGGGATTGGCCTCTTCCTCATGTAGTAAGATCTAGGACAAGAGGAAATGGCCTCAAGTTGTGCCGGGGGAGCTTTAGATTGCATATTAGGAAGTTTCTTCACTAAAAGGGTTTTCGAGTGTTGTAACAGGCTGCCCAGGTGTCTTGGAGTGACTTCATGGTGTATCCCCTATCGTCTGCCCTATGCCCAAAAAATGAATCTTATGCCTTTCTGTCCTTTAAACTGAGCCTGAGAGGGGAGAGAAGGCAAAAAAACCAGCCAGAGGAACTTTTTTCAAAGCAGTTCTGTGCTTCAAGGTCGCTACTCCTCACTGTTGTTCTGCTGCTGTTGGGGAGTGATAGCTGCTGTAGCAGAGAGGGGAGGAAGCACCTTCCTTGCTTTCCAGTAGGCGCTTGGCTCTGTTTTCTNTTTTCCCTGGGACTTTGGTTTCTTCTTCTTCTCTTCTGGACTTGTTCAGAACATCAAAACCTCACTGGGAGACCTTCCCTCACACCGACCCAGCTCCAGGGAGGAGAGAGACCACACCTAGAAGGACTTAAAAACTCTTCCAGGTTTCTCTCCACAGTGAGAGATTTTATTATTTAGCATTATTATTCTTTTCCTGTGTGTTTGTTAAATAAATAGTTTTCTTCCTCTTCACTTTCCTCTGAGGAAATATTTCTTTTCCTGAACCTGGTGGGGGAGAGGTAACTACAACCTGCTTTCTATCAGGGGATATTCTCCTCTGAATTTGTTTCAAACCGGGACACCAGGGAAGTGGTGGAATCGCCATCCATGGAGATATTTAAAAGACCACGTGGATGTGACACTTAGTGGTGGGCGTCGTAGTGCTGGATTAATGGTTAGAGTCAATGATCTTTAAGGCCTTTTCCAATCTAAATGATTCCCTTATTAAATCTCAGTTTAAGGCACACAGTTTTAAACACTTACTCAATTGCCTATGTAACATTTTTTCAGCAAATACACAGAAAATATCTCCATTCTGACATATTAAAAAAGACTCTTAATGAAACAGACCAGTCATCTTAGCTTTTTGTCACTGTTTTAGCACTGTTTTACCATCCTGTGTTTTAGCACTCTGTCATGATCCAGGAATGAAATCTGTTGACTCTAATATTCCATCAAGACAATTAAACAAAACCCCTCCCCTCTTCCTAAAATGCAGTTATGCCACAAAACCAGACTGGATGTTTCTACTACCCAATAACCAAAAGATATAAAAATGTTTTACTCTAACTACATGCCAAGCTGTTAACAATGACTGTCTTCATAATGGCCAAATAAAAGTGAACAAAGCAAGGAACACACAATTAGAGCAGTTTAAGGCATGGAATCGTGGTTGCCTCAGAAGGCGAAATGCAGTAACTGTCTTTGACGTTTGCAGCATCTTTGGCAACGACTGCAGAGCCAAATCTTTGTTACCATCAGTAGTTCGCCATTTTATTTATTTTTAAGGAATTCTTTATGACATACCTCTTCTAATCACCATTTCTGATAATGAACAGGCACATATCAAGCGGTTTGCATTACAGAGCCATCAGCACAGAACAACAGTCAGAGGTGAGTGACCCCAGGGACCATCTCCACAACTACAGCAAAGCTTCTCCCTGACACTAATCCTGCCTGTCATTCTCCCACTGTGCTCTAACCACACTGACATCCGACCGCCGCACTGCGAGCTTAACGGGGCCCTTCCTGACTTTTTACTGTCTCCCCCAATCAATGGTTCAAGCGTGCTCTTTTCACCATGTCCAAATGGCAGCTTCACTCATAATCAAAGTGCATTGCTCCTGTTAAAGGGCTTCCCGAAAGGCTTCACCATTTGCATTCATTTGCAAAGCAAACTACTTTTATTCACTTTGTTCTGCTATCAAGAGTGTTCCCTGAAGCAGATAAATTGGCATAAATACAACCTGCCACTTAAAAGACAGTAAATAATAGCCAATAGTAGCAAGGATTTTATCAATCGTCCTGGTTTGGATCCATGTAGTCCTTTATTCAATGCTGAAAGCCTCAAACATTCATAGTTTTTAATACAAGAATAAAATGAATTATCTCTGATGATTCAAACACAAGACGCTCAAGTAATGTGTGTATGTGAGAGATCTCACACATACATTGCATGCATTATACAATTACACACTGTCCTACAGAAGAAATGACAAATACATAGAAAAATCTCCCCATTGCACAATAACCTTATTACTTTTAATGGTTTAAACCAGTAAATTCAAATTAATATACTCTATACCTTTATTATATTATACTCCATATAGATATTTTATATTAAAATATTTCTCAGGGATTTTTATAAAGTAAGATTTCCAGTGCTTAATGTTCTACTTATAAAATTTTTTATCACTGTAATAATTTAAATAATGAATTCTTCTAAAGAGTTCTGGTCAAAAGCCTTTTGTTTAAAAATCAGCTGAATTTCATACTTCAAAATTAGCCTTAATATGCAGTTTATTGTATTTTTCTATTTGATTTGTAGTAAAACTTGGGGGATTTTTTGTTTGTTTGTGGGGTTTTTTTAAAATACATTCACAGCTACATATGCAGCTATTATCTCTTACCATATCCAAAGCATATCTAAGCAATTACACATGGAAATCAAGATGATCTTTTCAGTGAGATACAGATGTCGGAAGCTTTCTGCTAAGTTTTATTTTCAGACTTTTTTGGTAAGCTTTGATTTGTGCTCACAGTTTTACTAAGCGCTTGTACACATTACAGAACTCTTAAGGTTGTCTTCCTAAATAATGGACAAAACTACAATCATTCTATAGATCTGTAGTTAATTACACAGCTAATTCAGAGCACAAGAATTCATTAGCTACATTAAAATATCACTTCTTAATCTTATTTCAAACTGACAATGATTTTAGAATGTGAAGACCTAAAACATTTATAAATTTGGAAAATCTCTGAAAAAGCTTTTGGAAAATCCACTCTCAGCAGCAAAAGCTGTAAAAGAGCTTTTGTGAATTTGCAATTCCTCAGCAACAGTTAATTGTGTCTTTAGATGCAACAGCGCCTACTGTGATCCAAGTACTACAAGCAGCTACGAGGGTGGTCATGGTGTGAATGTATTCTCCCTGTTCTAATCTGTAGCCAACTGTAACTGCGAGAGTCAAATGAATGCATAAACATACTGCTTTGTCACCTAAAACCATGTGTGTCCAATATTACTGAAACACTGGGCCAAAATTCATCTCTACAGTAAAGCAATGGAAGACACCACATGGTGAGGGGACAGCTGTTGTTACTACACAAGCATTCAGATTTTGCATCTATAAAGCCCCATTCTGGGATTAACTCCCCATACTGAATACAAAATTAAAAGTGCAGAGTTATGGTCTAAAGTCTTTAAAATGAAAATAAGCTACAAGCGTAGTAATAAAAAAAATCATAGCATTCCCATCAATAATAATCCTTTAGCATGACTTATCATACATACCTGGCAATATTGAAGGATTAGTCCACCCAAACTGCTATGCACCTTCTTTAGAGAAGAAATATGAATGCAGTTTATCATTCAGCATCACTCTTATATGAGCATCTGCACTTGGCAATACCATCCCACCTCACTATTAGGATTTTTTTAAAATATGAGCAACACTATTTTCAATTACATTAAAAGCAAGTTTTTAGACAACAAAGCATTTCTTGTCAAGGTAAGTATGATTCACTTAATCCTGTTAATAAGTATAAAACTATATATGCTTTTATTGATAAAATGGTAAAGTGGCTGGTACTTGAGAGTTTTAAAGGAAACTTTTAGAGCCATTTACAGTGCCTTGACATTGAAATAATTTGATTTTTTTAGATTAAATTTTAGCTTTGGATAATTTCTTCCTGTCACCAATATTGAATATTGTATATTCAATAAAAATCATGGTTGTATGGAAGCTTGGCTAACGTTTCAATCTATTTAGAATTTTGTGCTACACCTCATTTAATCTTGGTGATTCACTGATTTTGAGCATGTCTAGTCCATGATCTTGCAAATAAAGCGTGAGGCAGCACCTATTTAAGAACACCTGGGTAAGTATTTTTAGACCAAGGGTCCTAGTAAAACCACGGACAATTTTGCAAATCAGGAAACATTTAACCTACAAGATGCTGGTGTTTTTGTCCAGTAACTAAGGAACAAAATGTGAAAGTTTTCCTGATTTAATTTTTTCCTCATAATGTCTTATTTTTCTTGCAATATTGTTCTACATTGTTACAATTTCTTGCTTTACCTACAAGAAGTCTGAAGTCAGTCTTGTTTTATCTAGTCTAATACATATTTGGCATTGTGATCCAGCTGTTGCTGAACAAGACAGGTCTTGCTCCAGTTCTAAAGATCTGTAGTGAAACTCTCAAGATCAGCTAAAGGTATTAATGATCTGAACTCATATTCAAAGCCACATGGTCATATATAACCCTTTGGTCCTTCAAAGCCCTACTCAAATCCAGCTTTCTCTAGTACTGTTTTTATTAAGTGAGCCAACAAAAACAAAGACAGCTATGCTGTTTCAGAGCAATGGTCAAAGTAGGTCAGTAAGCTCCTAATTTGTGCTGAGGGAGTGCAGCGGCAGAAAATTTTGTGATAACAAGAAAGATTATGTTTATCATTCACTCTTTTCAGTCCCACCCTGCTCTGAAAAAACAGAGACCAAATGCACATACAAGAGTTAGATGAAGGCAAGCATATAGGTTACCTCCTTTTCCCCTAATATTCTCCTGACTCCAATTATTTTCATCTCAAGCAATTTCTCTAGCCTGATATACATTACCTATTTAGATTTATTTATCTCAATGAATCTGTTTTTCAATTTTCTCCAGTTTCCCATGAATTTATGTAAACTTTCTGGATTTGCAACATCACGTTCATGAGGAGCTGCACATATCTGCTACTCATTATACAAGAATTCAGCTTACTTTGTTTTGAACCTGGCTCTCACTAGCTTTGATGACACCCAGCTCTTGGTTTTCACAGAGTAACCTCCAAATAATCCACATTTACTGACTTCCATGTTGCTTAAAAATTTGTTCAAAATACCCCTCAAAAGTATTCCTCTGTAAATTGTCTCTTCCTGGCTAAAGAGTTCTGATCTACTCCGCTGTAAAGCCGTGTTATACATAATACTTCTCGGGATGCCTTTTTCTGAACCACCTGGAATTCCATTGTAAGCAACCTCTTTGAAATGAGGTACCAAACTGTACAGAGAAGGATTAATCATAAGTTATACTGTGGAATAAGGATTCTTCTGTTTTGCTCTCTATTCTTTCCTTAACAATTTCTAACATTTGCATTGGTTTTTGGAATGATCCTGAGCTGATGTTTTCAATGAAGCCAGCACTGATAACTCCTCGAGGAGTTCTCCCATACCCCAGGAATCAAGGTCAGCTCAGAGCTCATTATCTTGTTCATGAAGTTTGGGCAGTCATCCACTGTATCAACCTTTGCATCACTTTGTATTTATACACTGGGAAATTTTTCTACTATTTTATTGCCCAAGTAGTCAAACTCCTAAGATTACTCTGCAGCTCTTCAGTGTCTGTTCTCATGTTCACTGTTCCATACAATACTACCATTGATAAACTCTATGAATACATTGAACAGCAGAATTCCTAGCAGAAATTCAGCCAAACTGCACTGCTAACCTTGCTCTATTGAAAGAGAGATTTATTTCTACCCTCCATTTCCCAGGAAATTGCCTTCCTCTTATCCCACAACTGTTTTCTTTCCTTAAAAACCTACAAGCCTTGTTAAAACTTTTTGGAAAATCAAGCAGACTTTATCAATCAGATCATCTTCTCCCTGCATATTTGTTAATCTTCCTGTGAAGTCCAAAGTGTTTAAGGCAGGACCTTCCATTACAGAGCAATGTTCAGTACTCCCTGCAGGTCATATTTACCTGATGCTCACGAATTCTTCTCTTTGCATCAGTTTTTTCTTAGTTTTCTTTAGAGTTGTTGAAAGTACAGGCCTGTAAAGGTCCCTGAATTCCACTGACAACTTAATAAATATACAGAATGACACATTTGCCATTTCAGTCCCCAGGCACCCATGAACATAAACAGTTACTTGAATTATTTAATCCTTAAATTTTCTTTGAACTCTGTGTTGCATATCTTCTGGTCCCAGTAACTTAAATAATTTAATCTTAAACAATACATTACAGAGGTTTAAAATAACATTAATTTTAGAATTTTTCAAAGCAACTACATGTAAACATGAAGATATAAGTAATTGTCTTCTCTTATAAAGTTGTCAAAATAATAACCTAACCATAACCACTTTTTGTTTATATTCCTCAGACAGGAATGCCTTTGGCATTAAAAGAATTAAAATATTAAACAATATACATAAGTAGACAACAGCTCTTAGAGAAGAATGAGAACCTAAGAACAGAAGCACAAAGTTTCATCTGCCTCAGTATCTACTATCTTCTACCAAATGCAGCAGCAAATGCTTTAGGACAGAGATTCTTTCCTTCCTCAGAGCTGCCCCCAACATGGTTTAGGGATTTCCTAAGCATGAAGTTGAATCCATTTCGGTTACAAAGCCAATGATTAAGCTGTCCACTCTCCTCATCCCATTTTTGCTCTAAATCAACATCATAAGCTGGCTTTCTACATATTCAGTCTCTCACTTCTTACCACACCCTGCTGCCTTTTCATTTCTCTGTCCCATATATTTCTGCTGTGCTCTACAGCTTCAGCTATAACATAGGAGGGAGAAGGAAAAAAAAATTAAAAAATAAAACCCACCAAAAACCCCACTACCAGGAAGCCGTGTGATTTCTTTACTTTATAAACACACAGCTGAGAAGAGTCCACAGGAAAAGATAGCACTCCTTGGAGAGATTTTTCTAGACCTTGCCTGTTTGAGAATGAGGATTTCACAGACATTTCAATTAGTGCTGCCCTGAATAACTGTTACCCCTTGCAATTCACTGCACTATAGACCATTTCCAGTACTGAACACATCCTCACGGATATGAAACCCCTCCAGTGACACTTGGCAATAAGAAAAATGAATGTTTCCTGTTCTTGATAAGCATTACTCTAAAGATTTTCCTTTCCATCTTAACATTACTTTGTCTCTATAAGAAGTCTTGCTGACAGAACCTGTCAAAACCTTTATAAAATCCAAGTGCATTGTAAAGCTCAAATAGAAAAGCATAACTTTTCTTTAAATTCACACTGACTTCTTACTATTATTTTTAAATTGGCACTCCTAATAGTACCATTCATTTCATAACTTCAAAAAATTACCCAGTATGGAATTCATGCTAACCAGTCTGTACTTCCCAGAGTCCTCAAGCAAGCTCAGAAATTGGTATCCTATTTCTATCTTTCATTTCAAGGCTCATTTAAGTAATTGCTAAAATATTAACAGCAGTATTAAATGGATTTGATGTTAGAGTTCTTTTCAGGTCAACGAATGGTGAAGACCATTGTTCCAAGCAATTTGTTATTTATCATCCTCAGATGAACACTTCAATCTAAAACATTCCCTTCTCACTTGTCTTCAATACATGATGTCAAAACTCTCTAAACTTCCTTGTAGTAAACATGGGTGAAAAGGACTTTTGGCCCTAGAATCTTCTTGAAACTGCTTTATATTTTAATCATCCAGTATTTCATCAAAATCCTTGATAGTGTTCAAGGATAAACCTTTCTCTATTTCTTGGGGGGAAAAAAAAGTAGTAATGTTTTTTCTTGGGTTTACATTATCTTGGATTTGCATAAGCCTTTCCCTTTCTCAAGCTCCTCAACATACTCACTCCCCAAAGCAGCTATCTTCACATTTTAGTCTGAGACAAGAATAACTTAATTCCAGTAAAATGGTTATATTTGTGATTCCTCCACTGGCTACCATATTGATTATTCATAATTTTGACAATTTTGTTTTACCTTCAAGCTGCATGTTAACCCATCCTAACTGCCAACAGATAAACCTTGAAACAAACAAACAAAACCAAAAAACCTGATCCCCTTGCCCAAAAAAACAAAACCAAAATTGAACTCGGAGAGTTTAAACATATTACAAACCAAAATGTAAATATGTCCATAAAGGTATGTAATGCCAATACAACAGATCCCGTATGTTTTTGAAAAAACAAAACCAGTTGCCATCTATTCAGAAACAATAACTAAAATATTTATTTACAAGTACACTTCACAGCTAATGCAGGTCAAAAACCAATTATTGTTCAGCTCTCTCATTCCTAAGATGTGCCTCTATATAAATATAAATAAATGTATAAATGCATGTATGTGTATATATATATATGTGTGTGTATCTTACATAACCTCACCAGGAAAATTTAATGAATAAGAGATTCTCCCACCACCATCTTCAGCAGTATTATTTGGTGCTGCCAGGGTATTTCTAGATTTAGAATAAGCCATGCCTTAAGACTGAAAAAATTTGTGTTCAAAAAGACAGACAAAAATCAGGGGAGGAGGAGGAGAATTAAATATAAATCAAGTTGAGAACCAGCTACATGAAGCAGTAAGACATTTTTTTAAATTTATGACTATATTCAGAAAGTTGCAGATACTCGAAAAACAGTATTAATCAGTCACCTTACAGAGAAGGTGGCAAACAGACACTTGAAAATGAAGCACAAGATGTGCTATATACTCACAAGATGAGTGCTATTATTCTACATTCATTCCAACATCTCTGCCTTTCACTTCTAGCCATTGCCCTTTCCCTGTCTTCCTCCCAGACCAAGCAAACCTTTAATAACAAGTATTTTCTCCCATAATGGCCACTCTCCAAGTATCAGTAGACACCATTTCCAACCCTTCAGTAATTTCTACAGATTTTCTTTATAACTATTTTACACCTTTTTTTCATGTAAATCTCTAAATGACAAAAAGCCATGCAGAGCTGATTTTCCTTCCCCTTTCCTATTCATTATTTATTCCTACTTCAAGAATTCAGAGCCAAAAGGAGTTTTTAATACTGACTTTAAAAATGTTTCAGTTCTTCATCAATAATCTGTAGAAGGTGGCACAGCTAGGCAGTAACTCTTAGGTTTTGCAGAACAAGAACACTGCAAAAAACTTTATATTACTTTAATAAAAGTATTTTCTTGTCAATAGAGCTAAAAGCGCTCAAAAATAATGACTTGTTAATGCCTAGTCATTGATATGAAGTAAACTGGTTAAAGGTACATCACCTTGGAAAAACTGGGGATGTAAAAAGAATGAAAATACTTCAGTATTTCATTGCAAAAATCTTTAGAAATATGACAGGAAAAGAGAGAATTTTTTATCACCTGACTGCAGGCAGAATTTTGGTAGCCATGGTAGCCTCTCTGAAAGGAGGGGAGGGGAGGGGCTGCCTTGTGTTGGACACAGCTGGCTCCAGCAGACCCACTGGAGGACATAGGCGAGCCTGTCAGCCAAGCTGGTGGCACCTCTGGGAACCTCTGGTGGCACCTCTGGGAACCTCTGGTGGCTCAGCATTTAGGAACGGCCAAAGCACTGCCCAGCAGTCTGAGGGGAAATGCAAGAAACAGCCCTGCAGACAGCAAGGTCAGAGAAGGAGAGGAAGGAGGTGCTCCTGGCACCAGAGCAGAGACTCCCTGGCAGCCTGTGGAATAGCTCATACTGCAGCACAGATCCAGCTGGTGGAGGACCCACACTGGAGCAGGAAAAAGCGTGAGAAGGAGGGAGTGGCAGTGAGGAACTGTTACAGACTGACCAAATGTCCCCTACCCCAACCCTCTGTGCCAAGGGGAGCAGGGAAAGGGGAGAGGAATTGGGAAAGGAGTGAAGTTGAGCCTTCGATTTCAAGAGGAGTGGGAGGAAGGTGTTCTAGGTTTTGTCTTTATTTCTTACAATCCAACTCTATTTTACCTGGCAATAAATTAAATTTTTCCCAAGTCAAGTCTATTTTGTCTGTGCCAGCAATGGATTACTTGATCCCCGTACCTTTACCTCAACCCATGAGCTTTTTCATCTTATTTTTTAGGCCACTTGTGTTGAGAATAAGGAGTGAAAGAGTGGCTAGGTAGAGACCTAGCAGCCAGCCTCAGTACACCCACCTAAGAATTATGAAGTATCAAAATAAATGGTTTGTATTTAGGAGTTCTGGGGAACAGTTTTTTGGTGATATCCCCTTAAAACTACAGGAGATTACCAGCATCTACATTTGCTGCTGTTGGTTGCAACAGCACAAATACCAGATTTTAAGTAAAACTCTTCCAGCAATAAAATAGTCTGCAGATCTACCTCCACAACAAATAAATATTAAAAATTTATTCCTTATTGGTATAACCTTACAAACTGATTGAATTTCCAACACTAACAAATGATAATTTTAATAAAAAATTATTCCCTCAGTTATTTAGGTGCTTCTGAAAAAAAAATTATTCACATTTTTTCTCTTTTTGACTACCTTATGAAAAAGGAAAATCTTCCATGGATGTCTACATCCTAAAAATGTTATTGCCACTTCTTTTAAATGGCAGAACATACTGGTTGACTTCACTTAAATGCTGAAGACCTTTCATGATCATAAAGGTTCAAAGAGATCACAGATAAAAATTACACTTCTATAAAATACATATAAAATGAGCACATATGAAAAGGATACACAATCAAAAAAGAGATTGTTAGACCATAGATGTCCTCATTTAAAGTTAGAAAACAATTACTCCCTCTCAGTATCAGAAGCTTAAATTAACTAATGAACTTTCTACCCCTGGTTTTCTTTAAGTAGAGGTGTTTGGAAGAATCACTTCTAATTCAGTTTTACTTGATCAGGAAGATACAAGACATAACTTGTATCTGATGAAAAAGATGTTTCTCTCAGAATATGTTCTTATAGTCAATTAAAACTGACACCACCCAGGAACTGTTTGACACTAGTAATAAAGTCAATGAATAAATGCACACCACTTAATACAGTACAGACCTGCAGAGCAGCTGGGATTGGAAGGCACCTCCAGAGGTCATCTAGTCCAACACTTGGCTCAAGTAGGTCCACTAGAGCCAGCTGCTGAGTATCATGACAGACAGTTTTTGAATATCTGCCTCTAAGGAGGGAGACTCCACAACCGTTCTGGGCTACCTGTGCCACTGGTCTGTTACTCTCACAATAAGAGAGCATGTCCTGATGTTCAGGGAGACACATTTGCAACCATTCTTGTATCCTGAGCCACAAAGCCATGTTAGAACAGTTAAATTTGGGTGAAGGTGCAAGTCCTTTATTGATTGGCACATTGTTAAGAAAGATAAAATGTTTTTTAAAGTTATACTTCCTAAAATTCTACACAGTTTGATGGGAGAAAAGGTATCTATCAAATTCAGTGTAGAAATGCATTCAAAATACCACAACTCCTTCATGAAGTAACAAAATACACACAGAGACACAGCCTCCTATAATCCGCTGTTGCACTTCTCGTAACTCTGAGGGGGTTTTGCAAAGGTCATTATTCCCATGATATGAGGGATGACATTTTGGGAGCTTCAGTTCTCATACATCTCTCAGTACATACTCAACACACCATTTATTGCCTTCCTTCTCCTGCGAGTGCACCCACACCAAACTTCAACAATCCCAGAAGAAGTATTTTTTTCTTACATTGTATTCCTCCTCCTTTCTTAAGAAGGTCCACCGGTCATGCTGACACTGTGGTATGAAGACACTAAGTTACGAGGTTGGAACTGGAACTGAAAGACTTCTTGTGGTTCTGGTCAGAACAGGGTTAATTTTTGCAGTAGCCAGAAGGAAGCACCGTTAGGACCCAGAGGTTATTCTACACCACCTCATGTCATCTTCTGCTCCCTTAGGGACGGCAGAGGCAGAGGGTGGGTATGGTCAGGGGGTTTCTGTGGGAGTTGAGCAATCAGATATGAATCATTCACTTTTTCCTGTAAAGTCTGTCATTACTATTGTTGCTGTTGCTGTTCATTGCTGTTTCCAGTAAAGTGGTCCTGTCTCAACCCATGATCCTTAACTTTTGTGCCTCCAGTTCTCCTCTGCAGACCATCACAGGGAAAGGGGGAATGGTTGAGCAGTGCATGTTTGGAGTGTTTCAGTGAGAACCCTAAATTGGGAAATAGCATTCCAAACTCACAGCACTGTTCTGTGATGTCCTCTCCAGCAAGAGACTCATTAAATGATACTAAGAACCCTTCCTGGTAGTAAAGCTGCTGTGTCCTCACCACAGCATCTAACAGTTCATGGCAATATCTGAACTTGTGTAACAGAAGGAAACACAACTAAATGTCTTAAAGTTCATTCCAGCCCTAAGATAGCATTTTTCATGAAACAGGATTGAACACCAGAAAAATAGATACTTTAAAATTCTGGTTCCTTGCAAAGATCAGCATATCTTAAGAACTTTATGAATCTGACAAATAATTGGGATGGCATTAAATAAAGTGCATGATACTTTCAATTTATACATAAGCTGGAAACTCATCCACTGCAAGTGATACAGAACCAGGTTTACTGGTAGAAGGGTGACTATAAATTTCCAGTGTTATTCAGAGATCAAAACCACAAAAGGTACTAGCAAATGAATGAAATAACGTCCTTTCAGAGACACAGAATCTCACTTGAGAAAATAAAAAAAACATTTTAGGCCAGGTTTTGTTTTGTTTAATCACAGTTTCCTGATTCTGTTCACACCCCTTCAGCCAGTAACCTGAACAGAACAGAGTAACACATCACAGAAGAGAGACATGAGCACTTGGGTTATTATTATTTACCCCAAGTTTATTTGGGACATTAGAAAATGCTTCAATGTGATTTTCAGCATGCTCAAAGGACCTGAAGGGTTCAGAGAGGAAAATAAAATCTTAATCCATTCTAATAAGGACCTTGTTCCATAGCAAGTTCTCTCTAGTATTAGCATAAAAATGTGTTAACTAGCTGTTGGCAATACATCAATTCATACACCACTTTCTTTTTAAAAGAAGGAGCTAAAGCCAAAGTAGTAAAGCATCTGTCTCTAAAAATACACACCTAAAAAAGGCCACTGCTCTGCAAGGCATGTTTTCACACTTTAGGTTCTACCAGTCTTTGAGTCTAGACTTAACACAAAGCTTTCTCTAACCTATAGCTGTTAACTTGACCAATCCACATGTGTGGATGTTTCAAATATCCATCTACACTACCATAAAGCAATCTGAGTACTCCTCCTATGAAGCAGATAGTTACTAAAACCATGAAAAATAATTTGAATTCCAACATATTTTTATGGCTTTTGAAATTAAATTGTTCTATCATATTTATGCAATGCCCAGGTAATTCTCTCTTTCTTTTTGTCATTACAGCAAACAATGAGGGGGAATAGGTTAGTTCTTGCCACATTCTCAAAATCAAATCTACTTTTGCATCACGCATGCCAGAGGAAAAAAGTCACAATTAAATGGTTCGTAAGTATAACACTAAAATTACTATTTAAGTCAAAGTAATTGAACAGAAATTAAAATGTAGTTTTTAATTGCATATTACAACTTAAATGGTAGCACTTAGCAGAAAGTGTTAACTCATTTATTTTTTAATTGTTAGCTGCTTCAAGGCAATTGTTTTAATGCAGAAAAAAGTGAGAAGCTCTTCAGTAAATTTGATTATAGGACACTCAGGCATGTAGATCAAATAAAATATAGGTTGAATAGGTAATTAGGTTTGGCCTGTGATACATTAACATGGAGAAAAATTCCCAGAGAAAGGGAATGCATGTTTTTTATTTCATTCTCACTCAAACACCACTCTATTTGGATTCTGAAATGCAGTTTGAAAAGTATTTCCATTTGATAGAGAACATGAAACTGCAAATCTTCTATAGTACATAGGTCAATGAATTCTTCAGGAAAAGAATTTTGTAAATTTCATAAACTTCAAAAAATAACTGCATAGGGTAGTAAGCCTCAACAGATTGCATGCAGCAACTTATTTCATAATTACTTGACACATTAAAAATCTTTAGCCACACTAAATTCACTGGAGAAGACAAGCCCAAGGGCATGCAGATACATTAAAGCATATGATTAGTCCTTACTAGCAAGGAGTGTTTTTCCTTGCAAGGTTATTATTTGACTCGTGAAAGTACCAAATATTTAACAGCATCAGACTGTATTCTCCTCTTTTATCAAATTCAGCACAACATGCCATATTATGAGTATTCTGAAAACACTGACATATGGTATTTAAGTACCATTCAATACACTAAACCATCCTGTGATGGTGTCATAATGAACAAGATATTATTACACAGCTAATCCTGCTACCTGCTCTGCAGTGCGGTCCTCTCCTCCATCTTCTGTCCTTTGTCCAGCTTTTCTGTAAGGCTTCATGCCACAATTTATCATAAAATGGGGATCTTACCTCAATAACTTTTGGATTTGTTTGGTTTTCTGTTTTTTTACATTGTTCTGTTGGTGGCAACATGTTTCTCCTACCTTCATTCATCTTAAACAGCTTATCTAAAATCGGGGCTTTTTGTGTTCCTTGATTCCTTCAAATATAGTTTTAACTGTCTCACTCTGAAGCATTTCACAGATAATGTCTTTCACATGAGATGCAACTAAATTCTTTTACTACCAATGCTATCTTGCTCTAATGCCCTAAACCAGCCTGGATACTTTGATCTCTTAAATTTTAACTCAAATTCAGAAGGTACTTTGCATCACCAAAGTGTATAGACATACTGTGGAATGCAGTACTGTACAGTATGCTGAAATCCAAAGGAAAAATTCAGCACTCTTCTCCAAATGGACAAGATGTCCAAAGATGATAACATTCTGCTATGAAGAATACCAAAACATAAAGATTTGCTTTCAACATACAAGTTTGCTTTGGTAGAGAACAAAAATAGACAATGGTATCTAGCTGACAACCTAACAGATGCTCTGACATGGCTCAAGGCAAGTGTGAATTTTGGCTATGAAAGAAAAGAAAAGGAAAAAAAAATCTACTGTCCCAGCAGAATATGCCTGAAAGAATAAGAAACAATATATGCATTTAGAACCCTAAATGGACTACCTGGAAAATGTAATGAACATGGCCCATACTAAACTCAACTTCAGTTCTGTTTTCCAGCAGTCCAAGCTGGCTGGGTGGGGGAGGGGGGGGTCAGGGGAATCTGAGAAGTTTTCATGTATTTATAAAACACAGATCTGTGATGACAACCTCAAGCAGAGCACTGCCAAAAAATTCCCAAGTTTTATAATTGTTAATTATCATGAAAGAGTATGCATGTAATTGAAAATAAGGACAATACTAGTAAAACTAGTTAAACATATGAACATTGAACCTGCCTGTCAAACTCCCAAATACAACCACAAAGTTTAGGCTAAGTAAAAAACAAAGGTAGCCTTTTCTCATTCACACAGATTTTCCTTTCCATAATTTGTTGCATTATGAAAATATACCATTAATGTCAGTCTCATTCTTCCTGTACTCCATTTCTCATTACCAGGCAAGTTCTCCAAACAAGGACAATAAAGAAAATGCCCAAGGCAGTGACAGATTGCAGTTACTGGTAGATATCCAGTCATCGAGACCAGTATAGTTAAAAAAACCCAAAACACACACATACACTAGAAGTTACAAACTTAGATCCCTTAGTTACAAACCTAGAACCTCTATTGATATATTTTCTTTCTAGACCTACTGCAATCCAGATTTCCAATGTGAATTACAAATATCACCTAGTAAATAGTAAAAATTGAAGTATCATGTTTTCCATGTTCATGTATGTATATTTTATAAAAAAAGAAAACCACTTTATGATTGAAAAGAACACCACTAGGAGAATTTTGGATGGTCAGAATGCTGATGTCCCCTAAAGAGGTCTGTGTAAAAAATCTGATGCTATATAACACAAGGCTGTAATTGCATGCCTTCTTTGTGAAAGTCTGGGGGCTGCAATAAAACACAAGTTTTCCATAGTACTGAATTGCAAATGATGCAAGAACATCCACTCCTTCACAATTTGCATCTCAGGGATAGCCACTGTATTTTAAAAATTCTGCATTTTGGAAATGATAGAAAGTGCCATCACCAATATGACAAACTAACCTCACTACAATGTACTATTTCTCATACTGTGCCAACTTTAAGAGTGCTCTCATCTTTTTCAGGTTTGGGTAAGTAATATATTATCCAGTAGCATTTTATAAGAATGGTTATGGACACAACTCTATTCATTTAAATGGAATGCATGCTCAAGTGTGCTGAACTGAGAGTCTGAAGACTAAAGGTCATCTTTTCAAAACTGCATCCTGTCTGACAGAACCCATAGAGAAAATAGCTAATTAACTAGATTGTGATTCTCTGAAAATTCTGAAGTGACAAAATGCTTATGTCAGTAGTATTAAATGGTTCCCAGGCAAGGCAGGATTACATATTTATCTTTACTATAAACAAAAGCCAAACATCACTCACATGGTTCAGTTTATTTTTAGTAATTGGTGTTTACCATAGATTATAGTTCCTGGGTAATTTCTATAAATAAATTTGACCAAACCTCACTATAAGTCATGGCCCCAGGAAGAAAAGGAAAAGAAAGCAGCAGCACTATGCACTGTGAAAGAAGGTAAGACACTGAATCTAACCAGATTTTAATTGGTTTGTCTGGAAAATATGATATAGAAACATCACTATGCATTTACACTTATAAATTAAAACTGGATTTATTTGAAGCTAACTTCATTCTCCAACTTAAAGATAGCTAAAATCATATCAAGAAAAGTAACTGTTTTGCAACAGCTTGCACTTTTCAAATTCATTTTAAAAAGCCGAAAAGAGCAGCAGTGAATTGAACTACAGAAGTCAGTGCTATAAACTGCAAATTCTTTCTGATCCCTAAGTTGTGGATCCTGTGAAAATCCCATTTAAGGGATATTTAACATCTTTGCCTCTCATTTGTTGCCAAAATTGTGAGGATACAGGGACTGATGAATTGATCTTTCTCCTTTCTCTTGGATGGGCAGGCAAGTGGGGCAAGGTCACAGTGATTAACCAGCTTTCACTACTTCCAGCTCCCACACCTGATATGTGCAACTACTCCCTTCTGCTTCTTTACTCTTCCTTCCACAGTTGAGATAGGAGTGACTTTGTTTTGGGAAGTGAGTGAGGGAACTCTACCTAGGAAAACTAGGATTTCCACCACCCCCTGACTCCAACTGGGCTAAATCAGAGCAATCCCATCAGATGTTTTTCTACATCTCTCCCAGGATGAGAGAAAAACAAAACTGGAGCAACAAAAACTATTAATTACAAAAGCACTGTACATTTTCTTGCAATTCTTGAAATTTACAATTTCTAAATTTATGTAAAACGGATATGACCTTCAGGACAGAAGAGACACTGCCAATGACAGAAGTTGGAATTTCAAGGATTGACTGGGAAAAATCAATTTCCAGTTTCTCCTCACAGGAATGAGGTTTCTCTTATGTCAACTACCATGTTTTTCTTTGATAGACAACTACCATGTCAATCTCAGAAATGCAACAGGACTTGAGACCTGAGGTAAATTAACTAGTCCAACCAGAGTTATAAAAGTTAATGTAAAAAGCTACACAGCCTTAATTTGGACCCAGGTAGGTGGCTGAACTGAGATTATAGTACTGCCCAGTACAGATACAGAGCTACATTTTAAAAACCCTGTGTGTTTGTCCCCACAGGTTAATACTTTGCACAATTAACTGGAGCTCTTCGGTAGTTTTCAGCTGACAGACTCAAAAAACTGAGGACTATACACTGAAAGTAGATGTGTGAAGCTAGTCAGATTAAATTACGGCAGCAAGTCACATCAGTCACTTCTTCTGGAACACAGATTCAGTTGGAAAACTACTGAAAGCTAAAATTTGACACCGCAACATCTATAGCATGGTGTTGAAATCAGTGTATTACTCTTCTTGTCTGTACAAGACAGGAGCCCATGCTAGTATATTTAATTAGAAGGAAAGTTTAAAAACTCAATCAAAATCAGGAAATATCAGGCAAATGTCAACTGTATTGCCTTAATTCAACACATATGCATGGCTGATTTATGTTTTTAACTGATGCATAAGTGTTTATATAACATATTGTTACTATCTTTAGGAAATGTCCTTAGGGAAATACATATTTTGGTTCTTTGCAATCTAGACAGAATTTTGGTTGTGCTGTGAAACATACCATTTCCAAACCACCTTTTTTTTCTGGCTGTCATATCAAATAATTTCTCTGTATCATTTAGGTTAAGTTTTAATATTACCTTTAAATGTTTATAGCATTATTTTCTTGCTTGCAGTTCTAGCTGGCCTGAGCATGGTATATTTGAAAGCAAGATATTATTGAATTATATATTCTAAAAACACATTATTACTTTCTATTAATACAAGAATAAATAAAGAAATAAAGTTTCCTACGCTTTGTTAGCCTATCTAACCCAACTAAAGGTCAAAGAGAGAAAGGCAAAAAAGGAAATACATAAATTACACTTACTTACATAGCAGTTATTCAGTTAGTGTTTATTCACAGTCTTTACATATTCATGACCTATTTCAGGCAAAACTCTGTAACTCCTAGTTTAATGCTTACTACTTGTGGCATTTGTCTAAGTCATAAAAACTAGTTTCTCTGAATCCAATGCTAGGAGAAATTAATTTCTTCAATATGTATTTACAAATACAATTTGTTCTTTGATGTAAATTTGCCATAACACTGAAATCACAAACTTGAGAAGCTAGTTAAAGACTATATCATCATCATCCTATAATTTTATTCTTCCTTAAGAAAACCTGAGGACTTGCATGTTTAATACTACAGATTAAATTAGATTCCTGACCCTAATGATTTGATATTCACAGCTCAAAAGCAGACAAGCCTTATTCTAGATTTAAATATGTGGGTCATCCTCTCCAAGGAAAACTTAATAATTAAAAATTATATTTTTTTTAGAATCACATTTATTCTGTCCTTAAAGCTATTCAAGTCCAAAGTAAAGTACTTAGAGGCTTAAATACTCAAGATAGAAGCCTGAAAGAAGGTTATTGTCTGCATTTAAGGAAAGATGACTCAACGAGTACATAAAAGTAAACATATTTATTGTTTCTAAACAAAATTAAAAGTAAACCAAATGGTTAGAAATACGCCAAATACATTAATTTCCTAGAAATAGATTGCTCTAGTTCAACAGCCACATAAAGAAACAAACAAATTAGCCATAAAACCAAGAAAAATATTGGCTGTCAGTTATAACGCTTGAAAAATTGAAAAGGTCATTCTGGTTTTCCTTTGTTCAGTAGGCTGACCAACTTAGTGGCCAGTAAAAAGGAAAAGAAAGATGAATAGAATCACTAATACATAATTACACAAACATTTTAGAATAACCAAGGTGCCTGGTTATTTTATTGGTATATCAAGTCCTGTTCCATACATTACCAACATAACATGTAACAAACACTTCTCCACACTCTCCCAGGCTGCCACGGAAGGTCATTGAGCAGATAATCTTGGGAGCCATCACACATGCAGGACAACCAGGGAACTAGGCCCAGCCAGCACAAGTTTGTGAAAAGCAGGTTCTGCTTGACTGACCTGATCTCCTTTTCTATAAGATGACCCACTTTGTGGATGAATGAAAGGCTCTGGATGTGTCTACCCAGATTTTATTAAAGTCTTTGACATCATTTCCCACAGCATCTCCTGCAGAAACTGGCTGTTCATGGCTTGGCCAGGTGTGCACTTCGCTAGGCAAAGTGAAGGGAGTTACATCCAGCTGGTGGCCAGCCACCAGTGGTGTTCCCCAAGGTTCCGCATTGGGACCAGTTCTGTTTAATATCTTTATCAATGATCCAGAGGAGAGGATCAAGGGCACCCTCAGGCACTTTGCAGACACACTGAGTTGGATGGGAGTTGATCTGCTGGAGGGCAGGAAGGCTCTGCAGGGGGATCTGGCCAGGCTGGATTGATGGGGAGAGGCCAGAGGTCTGAGGTTCAACAAGGCCGAGTGCCTGGTCCTGCCCTTGGGTCACAACAACCCCTGCAGTGCTACAGGCTGGGGACAGTGCATGGAAAGATGCAAGTTGGAAAAGGACCTGGGGGTGCTAGTCAACAGCAGCTGAACATGAGCCAGCGAGTGCCCAGGTGGCCAAGAGGCCAATGGCATCCTGGCCTGGATCAGCAACAGAGTGGCCAGCAGGACCAGGGCAGTGACCATCCCCCTGTACTTGGCACTGGTGAGGCCACACCTCAAATCCTGGGTCCTGTTCTGACCCCTCACCACAAGAAGGACATAGTGGTGCTGGAGAGAGCCCAGGGAGTACAATGGAGCTGGTGAAAGGTCTGGAGCGCAAGTCAGATCAGAAGCAGTTGAGAGAGCTGGGGTGTTTAGCCTGGAGAAAAGGAGGCTCAGGGTAGATCTTATCACTATTTACAATTACCTAAAGGGAGGTTGTAGTGAGGTGGTGTCATGGGAATATGTGGTGTAACTATTCTGTCACCATCTGTTAAACCCTGATCGGGCAGTTTCCTTATCTCTTCCACACCCATCTTCACCCAGAGAGATTATCTTCCGTTAATGGGCCATTGAGCCTGGCTTCGTGACTGATAACATGTTATCATCCCATTGTGAGAGGCTCCACCCAGGGGGAGGAGCCAAGCATTCCTGTCGGGATAAAGCCTGGGATTTGGAACAACAGAATCAGCCTTTTTTTTTCCCACTGAACCCACAGAGGAAAACCAGGCCCTTCTACCAGCACTGGACTTCCAGGAGAAAAGTGCATCTTTTTCTACTGGACTGCTGCTTCAACCGAGCCACCATCTGTTACTGCAGGAGTGCAGCCACCACCTGACCGCACTGTTGGCAAACACCCTGACTGGGTGTCAGGTTGTATTCTGACTCTGACAGTATTTTGTTTGTATTACTACATTTTATTATTAACTAGTAAAGAACTGTTATTCCTGCTCCCATATCTTTGCCCGAGAGCCCTTTAGTTTCAAAATCATAGTAATCTGGAGAGGGAGGGAGGTTTATAGTTTCCATTTCAAGGGGAGTTTCTGCCTTCATTACCCTAACCTGTCTTTCCGAACCAAGACAGGTGGGGATCAGTCTCTTTTCCCAGGAAACAAGAGCTAGGACAAGAGAAAATGGCTTCATATTGCACCAGAGGAGTTTTAGATTGGATACTAGGAAAAATTTCTTCACTAAAAGAATTTTTTTGGAACAGGATACCCCAGGAAGTAGGGGAATCACTGTTCTTGAAAGTGTTCAAAAGGCACACAGACATGCCACATGGACATGGCTTAGTGGTGAACATGGTGATGCTGAGTTAACAGTTGGACTTGAGGATCTAGAGAGGTCTTTTCTAACCTAAATGATTCTATCATTCTAACTGTTATCAATATTTTATCACTAGAATTCTGTTGCACAGAAGAAAAATACATACATTGTTCCATACCTGTCCATTGACCTTGGACAGGAGCCAAAGAAAATAGGTAGATTTAAACACTCATTTTTAAAAGCTTGTGCTTAATTTTTCATTCATAGTAATAAGTCTAATGTAAATATGCCAACTGTAGGAGTACCGTATGTGACAAACTGTAGAGTTTTTTTAATATGCAAACCCCAATATTTTGCTCAGGCTGAGTCTGCAATATTTGCAGTGACACTAAGCATAAAAACCCACAGGAAAATCTGAAATCTTAACACTTTCAGTAACACTCTAATGCAGACTTTTTTTTTTTTTTTTTAATGAAGCATCTTTTCAGTAACACTACATTTTTAAGAGTTTGGTAATAGAATACTGAGATTTTCACCTCAGGGTTACTAAATTCAATATAGCCCAGATCAATAGTGACTCAAAGTCATCACCATTTGATGAGAATTTGGAGCTCAGGTTAAAATGCATTATGAACTTAGACGAGCTCCAATGAATAGCTTCATAACTGACACTAACATGTATGGTTGCTGGCAGCCTCAATATAGAGCCTTAAATTCACTGGGAACACAGAGAGATTTACTTTCTAGACCTACAGCAATCCTTTGGAGTCAGGATTAAGGCCCACTAGCTGGACACTATGAGGAATCTCGGACTGCTGGCTGCTTACTTGTACCTGTCCCAAGAACAGAAGAGCATGAGAATCCAGACTCACTTTCCAAATAGCACATTTGCTTCATTGCTTAGAAAGAAAAAATAAATTATTTCAAAACTAAATGACCTCAGGCTGCACACCAGAAGTGAATAACCCTTCCCTTCAAAGACTAATTTATTAAAACATCTGGTTTACACAGTACCTTAATCCTGCTAAGATACAAACTGCTTGCTTAAGAAATTAACATTTTTTAAAAGCCTGGAAACTGTATTCAGGTAATCCGTCATATGACATCTGATTAGAACAAGCACCACATTATTTGCTACTAAAGAAAAAGCATACTCAGATTTCAAAGCAGCACAGATGTGGGAAGATCCAAGGCAGAGGAGAGCAGGTGGTAGGCTAGCTGGCAATTACAAAACGTACAAGGTTATAAAATGACTAAGACTTAACTGTCAAATCTATACATTTTAAGCTAACAAAATAGTAATTTAGCACTTGTATGGCATTTTTCCTTTTAACGCTAGAAAGCAGAAAGATCTCTTCTGTACATTTAAAGTTATTTTGTGTTGCTGTTCCACAGCCAACTTTCAAATGAAACCTTTATGATTAAAAAGCTCACTCCGTTATCAATATCCTATATCTGAAACACAGTGCTTTGATGGCCCAGGCTGAGAAAAATAAAAACACAAACTGCATTTTAATCAGAAAAGAGTTCAGCACCAGAATGATCAGAGTCTACAGTTCAATAATTAAGAAAAACTGGTAACTACTTCCAGCATCTACAATAAACTGTGTAAAAAAAAGCTTATGTATACTTTTATTTCACAGTATTTTTAATAGTCTTAATTTAAAGGTAAAAAGTATAGCAAATGCAAGAGATGTACGCTAAGTTTCTCATGCTCTGGGCACAAAAATAGTTTTTACTACTCCTGCTTTAGTAAAATCAAGCCAGGTGCTCCTGCAATATCAAAAACACCCAAATGCCAAGAAGTGCCGCAGGATAACATGAAAAACAAAAATAATGAGAAACATCATTTTCTATCCATACATCTGGTCCAGCTGGAAGGGATCAGGCACTGTCTTTCTCCACCTTTATCTCCTCTTTACAGAGCAAGCAAATATCAAAAGGTCAAAAGTATTCACCAGTCATTAAGACAGAACTTGGAACTCTATCTTCAGAGATGAATGAGTCAAATAATGATATGGAGATTCCAGTGGAGACAATGAGGAATCTGTAAACCAAAAGGAATTATAATCCTGGTCCCACTGAATACAATGATAAATCTCCCAATGATTTCTTAAGGGCCAAGATTTTCATGCAACAATAATATTCTTCACAAAAGTAATGAACTCTCATGAAAACAACATGTGTTACAAATCACATAAAATCAAATCAGAACAAAGAGTATGAGAGAAATCCCACTGAGAGAAATGATTCATCAATAGCATGATTCCAAAAACAGGGAATACATATATTCCTGCATGAATATTTGCAGAAATGACTGAACAAGATCAGATGTAACAAAATATGTCCTCTAATAAGTTCCTTTTCTTTCTTCCAGCTCCATGTAATAGGTTGTTCAACAGGGAAGTAAAGGGTTAAATTGCTACTAACAAATGCAATAGTGGCTTAGCAACATATTCAGGCCACAAAACAATATATCTCAAAGGAAGTCCATTCCCTCTAAATTTCCCTTAATTACTACCAAGCATACACAGAACAAGTTTTCCTAAGTGACAGATAAAGAAAAAAAAAATCAACAGAAACTTAAGCTAAGTAAATTAAGATGTCAATAACCTGAAAGAAGATCTTGCAGATCTTCTCCCTTTCAGAAACAGAGTACAAACATTCAGTGACAAAACAAAAATAATCTTTGAAATAAACTTTTTCTTTGCTTGCTTTGAAGAGTTTTGTCGATTAGCATGAGAAGGAGCTTTTAGCAATTCCTCCCAGGTTCACAGTCATATGCAGTTTGCATGAATAGCTTAACCAGCACTATATGAATATGCAGTTTAGTCCTAGGTAAGTATTTGATTTCATATATATATATATATATATACACACACACCTCTCTAGAGTCCCATTACTTCATTTCTATGCTCTCAAATACAACTGAGTCAGCTCACACTATTTCCAACAGATCGAGTTCAAGAACAGGATAGATGGAAAGGTTTCATAAATTATCCAGGTAACATGCTCTCAGTATGTGTTTCCCCCTACATGTGTTCCCAAATATGAATTTAAGCATCCTGGCTGGAAAACAAATGGAGTATTTCTTTCTCTCTAAATTTATGAAAGGTAGTTAGTCCTAATAAATCATTGTAATTTTACCTAAAACAAAACTGGAATAGACTGGAAAAACACTATATCCTTTTATTTCCCCACAGCCTCCCTTTTTTTTTGTGGCCTAAAAGTCCAACTATGTAAATTTCCCAGATAAATATGATTTTCTAAATTTATTTTTTACTGTTGACCTAGTCTCTCTGTTAAGTTGTGGTTTTGTTTTTTTTTTTGAAAAGCACAACAATCAAAACTATACAAAAAAGGTTCTAAAGGTGGATGGATCACTGCTACACAGAAATACAGAAAAATTACCTCTCAGGTCTGCAATACTGATATTATCTATCTCCCCACAGCTCGCTTTATTATTTCATTTAATACTCAGTTCTAAGTAAAGAGTAAAACCATGGCAAGACTAGCTCCTTATGGACATAAGCTCAGTGCATTCTCAAACTTGAGCAGAAGAAAAACTTTGCTATAAGCATGTTTTCATCCAGCTATGTAACCTTATGAAAAGAAAGGGACGACATTCCTGTTTCTCCTTCCCTTCATAGATCATTTTACAATGCTTAACAAGGAATCTGTTTTCTTCTCTATAGTCTGCCCTTTATCTACTTCAATACTTAAATCCTAAGGAAGCAGTAATCAAATCAAATAAATCACAAAGAAAAAATAACTCAAAGTATTCAAAAAGAATAAGTCAACCTAAGAACTGAACATAATCTAAACTTTCTATCAAATTAGGCACTTTGCACCATACAGCACTTCCAAAACACTAGGTCATGGATTATAGGCATCTCTAAAGTACAAATATCAACAATGCAGAGCAGTAGATGAACAATGTTAAATTATTGTAAGCATCTATACTTGGGATTCCAATAGCAGGAAAAGCAAGTCCACTTCTTGCTCCTGGAAGGATGACAAAGTAACATATTATTTTATCAAGCTACTTTGATTCTACCACAGAGATAACTGGTTGGCTGGTACAGTCCACATCCCTGAGCTACCACGGAAGTCAAGGAAAAAAAAAGCTAACAGACATCCTTATGAGTGAAGAATGACAATCTCAAGAAAAGGTCTGATGGCAAAATGATTTATGAAAAGAGTTACTTTTTCCTAAAACAAGCAGAACTGAGAGGTGAACGTTACACACCACTCGGTTCCATGTCCATGCAAGAGGCAGAAGAGGGATGCTGACCCAGTTCACATCTATGATGTGAAGAAAAATATGTATTTCCAAAAGGGAAAATGTGTCAAATGACAGTGAGGAACAATTCACTTGTGGTACAACCATTTTCCCAGTGAGCTTATTACAAAATCATATGATACAGACCTTCTCCTGTTACATACAAATGGCTCCTACAGTCTGCTAGAGCCAGTGACATATATTCTCCATTTCTTAGTGCAGTTTATGAATGTATCCCTCCACTATTGTATTAAATGTCAATGTTGCACCGTGATAACATATTAGCTGTCAAGCAAAGGAAGCACAACTCATCGCAGTTTGTTCAGGTCAAACACTTTACCCAGACAGTATACCTACAAACTGCCTGCTTGTCCCTATAAGGTTAACCCCTTTTGTAATAGGATATAATTTTTAAAATACACTAATTTATCAAAGAAATGGGATGCAGTACTGAACATCCAGATGGAATGTAGAAAATCAAGTTCGTTTTTTTGAGGACATCTGAAAGGATGGACCTACAACTAGTTCTCCTAGCAGTGTCTCTCAAGACACAATTTCTATATATCCTGTGAGGAGGGGCAAATTTATAGATGGAATAAGCCCAGTCTTATTCAATTTCTGCATTTTCACAGAAATTCAAAGACAGACTCAATTTCTGTCAGGGAGGAAGATGAGTTTGTGGATCCAGATGATCAAGCATGAAACCAACCCAACTTCACTTCAAACACTCACTTCTCATCTGTCTTCCAAGGAAGGCAGATTTTCAAGACAGCCAACTAATTTACAACATTTATTCTCTCAGTTCCAACATGAAAATTATACATTTTCAAGCTAGTACAATTTAATAAAATTTACCAGAACACAATTATACTAACTGCCACTAAGAACCCTTCTCTCTGAGTAGAAAGAACCTTAACAATAGGCCTAAACTGAATTGTTAGAACCTTCCCACACACCAGATAAAATGCACAAAGTATGTAATCAGTTCTATAATCAAAAGATAATACATCTGCATTTTACGAAGAAAGTTTCTTCTTCTGCCTTTGCTTTTCTTTTAATAGAAAAGAATCTATTCTTGCAAGCAAAATGTTATTAACTGCAATTAAGAGAAAGAACCAAGCCTCATACAACTTGACAGCATTTTGTTCTACTAATTTGTAGTGAACAAGAATAGTATTTATATTAGAAACCATAGAGAGCTTTCATATAGCTTAATCAACGATGTGCTATTATAACTACATTTCCAGTATCATTACACAAATTACACTGAACACTGATATAATTTTTTCTGTTATGTCTCTACCAGACAATTAATACTTCTCTACACTTTATTGGTATATGAATATTGCAGTGGTATACACACAATATTGTTTTCCTGAGAGGCAAGCAAATGAATCAACATTTAAAATATACAACAACATGAAAGATTTTGAACCTACCTTCTTTTTCTGGGTTCTGTTCCTGCCTCCCAACCAATCATCCATCTGTTCCTCAATCTCTTCAATTGAAGCTCCATGATCATAAGATGGTATATACCCACTTGATTCCAGAGCTGTGTATACAGGGAATTCTGATTTTGGTTTCTTGACTTTAGGCTTCTTCTCTTCTATACAAAAGCAAAAAAGAAGAAAAAGTAATGCTACTAGTACTGCATGGATGTATAATTCAGAAGCAGGTTTAACTCCTCAACTCTCAGTCCTATCCTAAAATTAACACTGAGGAAGTGGCTTCAATTTCTTTGCTAAAAAGAGAATCAGAGTTTTGCATAATAATTTTATTTTTATTAAAAGTAAATAGCAATGCATCCCCTTAGCACCTGTTCCATCTGAACTATGCCTGAAAAGGCTGGAGGAGTTAGGTCTTGTTACTGCTACACCACTTGGCAAAGAAGATTAGTACAGGTCAAAGCACAGGAGCTGTTAAAAATTTTTGAAAGTCCAGCTAGCTTCAGAGAAATGGGCAAAGGTAGAAAGATGAATTTTAGACAATTCTGTACTACTTTATGGTCAGCTATGCTAAGTAGAAGCTTCTGAGTCAACAGATGGCTTCTCTATTCCCACATTTCTCCAATCACAAATAGCTCTGTTCCAGCACTTACACATTTAGGAAGACTTAGATGTTGGACCTCATTTCTCACACTGATCACTGTTTTCTACTCTCTCTGCCCTTCAAACGGTATTAAATCGGAGCAGCAAACTCATGGGATAGGAAGGAAGGACCACAATAACCCAGCACACAAAAATGCATCCACTATATATGATGATCTCAAAAGTAAGGTTTAAAATGGACAATTGACAGACCTTTAGGAAAGACAAGATGAGGAGCAAAAAGAAGCTTGAACACTCAGAAAGCATCCAGAAGCCTCATGTGTGCCCAGCGGGACTCTTCTGTTTTTTCCTCTTGTTTTCAAAATATGCTGTAGTCACAGTAAATAAATGCTCCTAAATTGAAAGAGGTGATCTAATATCTACTGCAACCAAGAGGAAAGTTCTACTCTTGACTCCACCTTTCCACTATCCACTGCATGTCTTTGTGCTCCTCTCTCCTCTACTGCGTTTCTACAATCATCCAATCACTCAGCAAACTACTTCAATCTACTAAGCTAGTTGAAAATTAGTCTAAATACTCAAACAAATAGAAAAAAATCCAAGTCATTTAAAGATGGTGGGCAAAGAAAAGACGAACAGCACTTGTCTGATCAGCTTATCTGCCTTTGCAACCATGCCCTAATACTTCAGAGGAGAAAAATCTGTTTTTCATGGGAACCTTTAAAAAATTACTAAACAGAGGACTGCTCCTTAAAGACTCTCACACAGAATTTCTTTTCCTAAAACTATATGGGCAGAAACAGCACAATGAAAAGACTCTGCAGATTTGACAAACTCCTAGGAACTGAATATTTTAAGAAAACAATAAAAGGGATGGAGAACTGTTTCAAGCCCAAAATGAACAGAAAATTCATACAGATCTTGAAAGTTAACAGAATGAATAATGATCTTTTAAACTTTTCAATGTTCAGTTTCACTGTACATTGTTCAGAGACTTGTTTTTGTAAAGAATCTTTAATTTTACATGTCAAATTTCAATAAATGAAATACTAAGTTAAATTTGTATTTGGAATTTTTTTAGCACCCTTCTATAGAGATGTGTAGAAAATATAATCAAATGACAGATATTCCTCAAAATTAAAAGAAAATCCAAAAGTGTTAAATACCAGCATTTGTTTTACTGTGCAGAAGTTGGTAAAGACAACACAGGTACAAATTTTTTTTGTCTATTTCAAAAGGTAAATTTTATAACCAAATCACATATATTAACTATTATCTCATTTTACTCCAAAACTGCCATGTATAACAGCTTCTGGAATCATTTAAGATTTGTATGGATAAGTAACAGTGGCTTTACCAGCTCTTTACCACAAATACGTATACCGGGAAAAATATTCTAGGAAGTTAACTTCAACAACAATTTTCACCACTGCATTTCAATCCCCCAAAATAATCAAGCACACTGTGTGTGTTCACATGGAATTACCTCACAGTGGAGACAACCCATGACAGTTGGCTTTTCCTATACCTTACACCCTATCAGCTACTGCTTATTAATTTTTCCTCTCAAAATATGAAAATAGTTAAAGCATGAATGCTTCTAACCAACATAAAAAAATTAAAAGCATAGCTTGAAATAGGTCATCCAGGCTCTCACTGCAGTTTTGGAAGTAATTATGTAACAATTTCCAGAGGACACTGTGCTCCACTTTAAAATGAGGTATCAAAGACAGTATCTAGGCTTTCTTCAGGGAGTTAAGTGACAGAGGAAGACCTAACATAGATAAGACACCCTGATGTTTGCTGACTATCAAAGGAACAAGAAATCCCACCTAGAGAAGATGGCTGTACAACCTCAAACAAGCACTCAACCAGAATTAAAAAAAACTTATCTCTACTGTCTCCCGTGCATATACAAAAAGATGAAGGAGTTCAGTGTATCTCTTAATACCACAATGGCTGTCATATTGAATTAAAAAAAAAATAAATAGAATTGAAGTCACAGCACCTTTGACATAGGGCTCCCTATGTCAAAGAACCCATCAAGAACAGTTTCACCTCAGAATTTTCAAAGCCACTTTTTAGAACAGGAAAGCACATAAAAGCAGTTTAATGGTAACATCTTAAAGGATTTTAGACAGAGGAAGTTCAGAAGTTATGTTTAGCAGTATGAAACCTCAACTTAAGGCAGCCAAGCACAAGTGCTCTTTCAGGTGAATATGGAGAAAGCAAAACAGATGACTGGAACTATTTTGCCCAAACAACAGAAGACCACAGGAGATACTCAGGAAGAAAACTTCCCTCTTTCATGTTATCTTTTCACTATCAGCAATTCAACTGGCAGCCTAAAAGACACTTCCGACCTGACCAGGCACTTTGTCCTGAAGAGAATATGGATCAGGTTTTCCAAATAGTAGATGATGCCTAAACAGCTGAATCCTGTATCTGCTAAGGCTTGACAGACAGCCAGGAAGTTGGTGCAGCTGCCCACCACCATGACCTGAAGTAAGGATGTGTTTGATCATGCTGACAGTAGTGACAACTGCAGCTGTGATTCAGAGTTTTGAAACACAAGTGTTCCCTTAATATTCAGTGTCCTTTTCTAATGGTACAGGCCATCCACTGTAACAGAACAGGCTTTTAAAAGACATTTTTCTCCTCCAGTCTCAAACATTGTTTTAATATTGTTACACACAAACCTAACTAAAATGCAGAAAAAACATACAGGAGAGATTTCCTAGGTTCCTCTCAGCTCTGTGATAGTGAGCTCAGTGTTCACCAGAGACACTGTGCCCTGTGTGGGCACCAATATCTATATATTCACTATAACCAGAGTTACTGGTTCTTGTACAATTAAACACGGGAGAGAAAACAATCTTGGTAAAAACAGAGCCTGACTTCAACAGGGTAAATGAAAAGCTTACCCTCATTACTATTTTCTGGGAACATTATGTACTTTAATTGCCAAATTATAGTGTAGTAACTTTTTTCGTTTATTAAACAGAATTAAAAAAAACAGGCAACAGCAGCAAGTAAATGGAATCCAAGATCATAAGCACAATGGAAATTGTTTGATATGTACCAGTGCAATGTAAACTGATCAGTATTTACATGATTCATAACTTTTAGAGAGTCCTAGTCCTTTTTAGCAGAAGGAATTTTGTTTTATCATTTGCTCAATTCATACTGCAAAAATACTAATTTTCTATGAGTATTTTCTACCTTTAGAACTATCAAGTTCTTCACCAAAAGAATAAAATCAACTGTGTATTTAACAACTTAAGAGTTAAAAAGAAGATATGCAGCTATGTCCTGTATGTTTGAATGGCATATAAATACACCTATCACTGGGATGCTCAGACTTTAACAGATAACTATTAGCTAACTCTCCTAAAGTATAGAATTTTATGTTTCTAAAGGCCTCCAATCTTATTCTTGTACTGGCTATACAATTAAGCAGTTTATGGTGTCATGATCTGGGTTTTGAAGTCTGATAAATTACTTCCACATAATCAGATACTTTGATCTTTCTTGTTAATTCTTCCACCTTGTTACTACATTCATTTTATCAGCAGCAGAATTAATAGTATCTGGCTAATGGTTATTTCCTTTAATATACATCAGCTGTCAGATAAGGAATCAGCAAGACTTTTTGGATTGAGTGCCATGTAATAGAGTAGCGATGCTTTTTCCGTAACAAGTATCAGAGGTTCTGTATTTTAAAGTTTTCAGAAAAAATTTATATTTTTACATGTTAGCTGATGTAAACATAAAGAACTCAGAGAATTTTACACAGAAAAAGGCAACTGCTTCATAGAGGAAGAAATAAAACCAAAACTAAGCACTGAACTTCTGCAAAGAAATTATGATACATCAAGTTGTAGCTCCCTCTCTCTGCAAGGCTTCTTAGCTTTAAGCATGAACAAGAATTAACAGAAAATATTGTCAAAAAAAGACAGTGATATTTTGAAAACCAAAGGGACAAACTATTTGATATCTCATGCATTAGTAAGCAAGAAATATGACCACACAAAAAAGTAGACAGCAAACATCGTTTTGGCAAATCAGCAAGATACTGCACTGAGATATCTTTTTTCAACACAGTTCACTTACCTATGAAAGACAACCAAAGCATTTACAGCATTGAAATTTGTTGAAAACATGATGAGAAAAATTCACTTACACACACAGTAACACAGTCAGACAGAACACAAAGAACCCAGAATTCTGCAAAATAATATACTAAGGTTTTGACAATCTATTGAAAAAATGGAGCAAATTATGTTCAATATCAATGCAAATATGGGGCAAACACGTATGTTTTTAAAAAGTACACATTTCTACACTTAAAGTCAATGGGATTATATGAATATAACAAGAATTAGAGACAGATATATAGATCTGCTATACAGGGACATACAAGCAAGTTTATTTTTCAGCAAACTGACTAAAAACATGCCCAGGGATGAATGCATCCTCAACTACAAAAAACTTCTCACAAGCTGTAGCTTTTTGATGACTTTCATCTTTTTTTCTGAGTATCTACCCTTCCCAAAACTTCCAAATTCCCCAAAATACAAAAGAATTAGAAACAAGGCTCCAATATTTGAGAGTTAAATTGCCTTCCAACAAAAATATAATAAAGCATGCATGCCTCTCTCAAATGAGCCTCATGCACTGTATGTGGAATATTTTCCATAAAGTCTGAAGCATGTTGTGTGGGGAGAGGTATCATACAAGCCTAGTTGAAATAACTGGGAAAAATTCACAAGCTTGAAAGTTCAAAATCCTTTCAGCAAGCCTGCCAAAACAATCAGTGAAATGGATGATACATAGTTTGCCATAATTAGGCTTCAGAGGTAACAATTAAGTGATCAGAACAGTCACACCCACACCAACCAAAAAAGCATGCATTGCATAAATTAATTTTCCCTGAACCTGTCTGTCAGCAAATCATTATTGAGCAGCCGTGTCAACACTGCATTTTGGCAGGGATTGATACTAAACACAATTACCCAAGATATTTACCAATTATTTGGAAGTAAAAGGAAAGTCACCTTCAGTAAAGTGCTAGATTCCATAAATTTGGTCCAAATGGTTCACAGCGAAGAGGAAAGCACAGGAAGAACATACACTGGCTGGTAGTCTGGGACCAATCAAACCAAAAGTGTTTTTGAAAATGGGGACTTTGGGCAAGGAATCTTTAGTATCAGGGCTTGCAGTTATGGTGGACAAGCAATCTGAAACGAGCTATCAGAGCAATGGGAACTAATGCAACCTGTGATTCTGTAATAACCACAGAAGATACATGATTTTATAATGAAAAGAAACTTTAGAACACTGTATACAAACCCAGGGCCCAATACTTCTAGCTACATGGCAAAACGAAATCGAGCACAGAAGAGCCACAGAAATTAAGTGCTCAAGAAAGGCTTTATATTAAGAAAACCTGCAATAAATACAAGGTTTTTTAGGCACAGACATGCTAATAATGAACAACTGAAAGCTACAGCTGGAGAAATCCATACTGAAATTAGGATATAACTATATAATAGTAAAATTAATTATCTGAACAAACCATGAAGAACAGAAGACATCTCAAGGTTTACCAATCAATGTCATATCTTGAGTAACAAGGAAGCGCAAAGCTAAAGTGCACCACTGGTACAAGTCAAACAAGACAAGTCAGGAGAATCAGTATTTTTCACTGATTTTCACCTGTAAGAGTCTGAAATCAACCCATTATACTGAACAATCTAATGAAGTCTCCTATCCTTACGTTTCATGAAACAGTATAAAAAGCTATCCAAGCAGCATGCTGTATTCTAAGCTGCCAGGAAAGGGGGACCAACCAAAACTGATCAAATGAATTAATGGTTTCACTACAACCCTGGATGTTGGGTGGCAGGCACTTGGGTAAGAGTGCGATAAGATCCTACCGAGAGACATAAATACCACATCATGAAAGCCCAACACAGAAAGGCAGCTCATCAAGCAGCCATAGGGCTCATAATTTTGTACTTCAGTTAAAGCTTGAATGATTGGGGTAAGGAAAAAGCAGAAAACCTCACATACTATTTAACACTGTTTATAACTAGAAACAAAACAGTTTCTTGCCATAGATTGTTTCAGATGCCTTGTACATCACGGAAAGAATTTTGGCTTTACAATGCAAATATATTTTGTTACTGGGATGCCAGTGAAGAGTTCACCTGCAATACTTAGTAGGCATCATTTTTTTTAAAAAGGCATATTTAAAAAATAAATTTAAGTCTTCATACTGAACATCAGGCAAAACCAGCTAAGAATGGAAAGAAAGAGAACTGCCAAGGCTAAGTATAAAGAAAGAAAAACAGATGTGTTTCCCCCAAAATAGACATAATTGAAAGAAGTACTCCATGCAAAAAGAGCTTGAGAGCTGCTAGAATTTGTCCTAATAACTACTCAAACCTTGCAATTTAAATTTAAAATCTGAGTCATCTGTCCTGATTGTATGCCCATGTCATCTTAGTTTAATAATGTCTATTCAGTGCAGCTAATACCTACTGTACTTTCCATCCCATGACTATGAAGGACAGGGCTATCCATTGTGAAAGAACCATTCCCTGATGCAGGGATCACACATGTGTGACATGACAGGAAAAGGAGAAGTTGGAAGAAAGTTTATTAATTAAAGCACTTTGATTTAGAAATAAAATTTTGTGTTCTGTCATCTAATGTGGAAAATGCATCAGAAAATGCAATGCAAACCACTTCTGCTTTTGTCCTGAAAGGACACAGCTATCTGTAATTTCATACAAAACCATATTTCCTACAAACATAGGATTGTATTGTAAGTTGCTCTATTTTTGTAAGGTAAAGTTGCTATATTTTATTAAGGTAGTAATGACAGTTTTGAATGGATTGAGAAGTGATAAGAATCACTGCAAAAGTGCCAGAAAAATAAATCAAAACTGTGTAATATTGACTTACCAAGAAATTATTTTTTCACACCCCTCCACCAAAAATAGAACTTTAATGACATCTCAATACTGTCCTCTCTTTCCCATTTAGCAAATTATATTTTCCTCCTCCAGTACCTTACTCTGGTTTTAGTTCAAGCTGCCTACAGAACACCGCACAGTTTCAGCAGGAGAGCAGACAGACAAGGGGGCAAACTAGCAATTAGGGTATGAAAAAACAAGCACTATAAAACAGCTATTGCTAATCAGCATGAGATATGTTTACTCAATTAAATAGATGGAACCTTTATTAAGACCTCGCATCCAGGGATGGTGTCTAAAATTAAGAAGAATGGGGGCAAACAAAATGCTCATTTGGTGATTTACAACCTTTCTATGCTAATTGTGAAGTGACAATGCAGAGCAACATAATGAAATAAGCAAATTTAGCAGATGCTTTGCATGCAAGCTTCAGGAAAAAATGATATAATTTTTTTTTGCCTACAGTAACATGGATGCAACTCTTGTTTCTCTTTCAGGAGTCTTATTTATTAAAAAAAAGGTAACTGACAGCTCATTCTGCTGCACAGCTACAGCACTGTTACGGCTGACCAAATAATTCCATGCCAAATCTCACTCTGCCAATTACAGGTGGTGATTCTCAATCCTCCTTGCTCCCTGCCAGCAAGCCTACAAGGGGAGGGCAGGATGCCAGCCAGTGAGACTGGTGAGGACTGGCCCCTGCTCACACGAGTGACACTGGGTCAGCTGGCAGACACGGGAGTCATGCCATGGGGCACCCAGCAGCGTGACAGGGGACAGGGTGGTGCTGCTGTCAGAGGTCAGGGGTGACCTGGAAAGCCAACTTGTACCTCTCAGAGGTGGGCACTGCTACCGGAGGTAACAAAAAAAAAAGTGACTCTCACAACACACCTGGCAGTGGGGAAATACTGAAAAGTTTACACATGGCCTTCCAGCGACACACAGGAATGCACACATTATGATTTTAATGACTTCATACTTTCATTTGCACTTATGTTTTCAAAAACTAGTCCTTTTAAAACAGTAGTTCACAGATTTCAATGAGGAATGCATGCCAGCTATTTTGAACAAAGGCAATACATTACTATCTGACAATTTAACAAGTTTTGAACAACCCAAGTCAAGACCCTTTTCAAGGGCCCATTTTGTGGTAGGTATCTCAAACATAATGGCAGGCCTTCCTAATAAGCATTAAATGCACTCTTTTGCTAGATTTGGCCTGGGTCCATGATGCTCACTGAGGTGCTGAATGTTATCCATTTTCCCAAAACAGATTCAGCTACAGATAAGTTGGGAATTATTGCTGGAACTGGATCTCTTCACTGATTTTACAAAATTAAGCTATTTTGTAAATATAAATAATGAAGCTGTATTTTAAGTACCTAAAGGCTTATGCATACTCCGAGCTAGTAAATTATCACAAAGCACTCAATGCACTTGTCAGAATAAAGGAACTTAAAAGCATGCACTTAAGTACAGTAAATAAAGCAACCATGCACATACAAACACGGACAAAAAACTGTTAAAATTGTCTTCAGAGGAGGGTAGGTTTAATCATTGTGAAAAGCAAATAACTGAGAGAAGAAAAAGAAAAGTCACCTATAATTATTCTGAATACTTTATTAAAGGAAATGTTAATTGCCTTCTCTGGTCTTTTATAAGAGTATAAAGACTTTAAAGCATTTATTTCAACAATAGCATGAATCCATCTCTGAAGTCTGCATCCATGCTTTTGGAAATTCAAATTATTGTCACTTTCTATCACAAAAATCAACTCAACATGCACAAAAGAATTATTAAACACATAATTTTTAAAAAGTATTTACAAACCAGAATACAAAAATGTTAAAAAACCCAAGAGGTCCCTTCTGAAAATGTATAGTACATTTGAGATCCTCCCCTAAAGCAACATTTCTAGCTAGATATGTTCTTCTTGCTACAATATAACTGACCACTTGACTTCTATGTTTCTATAGGAAGAAACCAGCAGCCTACTGCAAAATTAGGCACAAAATTAAAAGCTTATTTAAATTTAACAGCAGTAGAGAAATATGTAAAGCACGTATTTTAGAAGATTATAAAAATGTTTGTTCATATACATCCAGTGTAGAAGGTATATTGTATTACAGCTTTGTTTATTAAGACAGTGGTAAAAACTCACTCTGAAGTGTTTCAAGTTCAGCCTTAGCCAGGGCATCTTCTTTCGCCTTCATTTTTGTTTCTTTATATTCTATATATAATTGTCTGGCATCCTTTAAGAAAATGTTGCAATGGCATTAGCATCCTTATACAAACAAGTAATTGCAATGGTTCTGTTTTAAGTTCTCACTTAACCTCACAAAAAAAATTAAGATGTATTAGTTTCCTTGAGTTACAGCAATTTTCAGTCTAAAACATAGAATTTGTGAAATAGAGGTTCAAATGTCATACCCTTGATATTATAGACTATGATGTTCATTGACAACCTGAAAAGCAAAATGGTTAGAGAAACTATCCATAGCTTTGCAGAGACCATGTACCCACTTTGCTCAAACCAGCAATCTGGAAGTTCAAGAGAGAAAGAAAAGTTTTTATTAGAGTAGTGTGTGCAGGGACAAGCAAAGGCAATTACTAGGCAGCAATCACCTCAATGTGAATTCATTAAGGTAACACTAACCATATTTTCCAAATTGTTCCTCTCCTTTTTTTTTTTTAACCAACTTCTACATTGCTTTTGAAGTGTTGAAAATAATATACTTTTTTCTCCAAGGATTAGATTCTAATCTGAAATCTATAAAGCAAATGTACACATAAAACTAGAAGTCCTGTCACACGTACATCACAATAACATACACCTTTCCAAAATCTGATGAATGAGTAATTACAGATTTCTGTTGAAAGCTTTCCAATATGAACAACCAGATTGCTGAAGTAAGAAGTATGGAGAGTTTTCTTACTGTCAACCAGTTTAAGAGATTTCTATACTCATCCAAAAACAAGGAATCTATAATAGAAATGCTGAAATAGAGAAATTGTTATCTTTATCAAGCATGCAGAATGTCTATTGTATTCTATAAACTAATTACAGTATTAGATAGACCTAATCTTAGTTCTTTTTACCCAAAAATACTTTTTGGTGTTATTACACTAACTGTACCACTTTTTACAGATAAATGGTGATTTAAATTTGAATGTAGATTGTATTGTAAAATGGTAGTAAATATTTCTTATAATTTTGACTATATTTGAACAAAACCTGGCATCATCAACATGAAATAAGACACCTTAAGAAATCTTGAAAAGAAAAATCTGAGCTAAGCAGTCATTATCACTGCCTCTAATGGCAGAAATTATCCCATTCTTCTGGCAAAGATACATGTTCTTCACGTTACACCTGCATCTACCCTTTCAAAGATACTTGAGGGAGGTAGGAAAACACATGACAGGAATCATGACTAAGTTCTGAGCAGAACTTGGTAATGCTTTGGAGCCATCTCATACATACAAGTCAGCATGCTTGAAGAACAACTCACACAAATTCCCATAAAAGATCAGTAAAGTTCCACTTCCTTCCAAAACACCTCTTCTTAATCTCTATTTATGTTTTTTTTCTACACTGGGTACAGGAAATGAAAAGTTATAATTTTTTGCCTATTCTATGTAGGAAATCTCTGCACACAAAATTTTAAAGGGTTTCCATAGCCTTTCGCTTCTGGAACATAACAGAAGAGAGCATCTCACATGCTAACAGCTTTAGGATTGGGGAAAAGGGGATCTTTCTTAGTAGAGTTGTGGCTAAAATAGTGTGTATTTACAGGAGGACTACCATTAACAGCAGATATGTAGGCTTTGAGGAGACATATTTGAATTACAAAATTAGGATCAGCACTGGTTCTCTTTTTGGTTTACCTGAAATAAGAATTCCCTACCACACTGGAAACTTTCCTTATACTCTCAAGGGTTGGCCTACTTGCAAAATTAAGAAACAGAAACAGCCATAAATGCAATAGTTCATTTCTGCTATGAGTTTGAGACATTTGGGTTGTGTGGCATACACAGGACTCAGACTTATGGATATCCAAAAAACGCTTTTGTTTAAGACTATGATTTCAAAATGGCTACAATTAACTGGCATTTAAATTTAACCCATTTGACACTGAAAGCCAATATTTGATGCTAAATTCTGGTGTAAAATCCATTATTGCTTGTGGGATCTCCAGACAGCAGGCACTAGGGGGTAACTGTCAATCTCTCCAGCACGTCAATCACAGAACAATTGGAAATGTGGCTCAGATGAAAATGAGACACAATAGCTGAACAACAAAGAAAACTAGTCAGAAGCACGTAAATGAAATTTGGTAGTATTGTTGCTTTATAGATATAGAATGGATTATCACTAGAAGCGGAGTAATATGCAGGTAACAAATGCAACATCAGTCTTATCTTACCAGTAAGATTATTATGGCTAGTACCATAATAACAAAAAAAGGGGAGACTGCACATTTTGAAGCATACACAAATGTATACATATAAAGAAAAGCAAAGGAAAAACCAACAAAAAGCTCCATTCAAAATGGATTTTTAAGATTTGAAAATCAAATCCTCCCCACAAAAGCAAAAGAATGGCTCTACAGGTTGTAAAGAAAAATAAAAAGGCATACCTGTATAACGACTTAAACCACAGAGACAAATTTTATGGGTATTAGACCCTATAGGTCAAAATGAAAGAACACTGGAAAACCATTTAACATAGGAAGTTCTTTGAAGAAAACTTCTACCTTCATGTAAATAAGCCCCTTTCAATTTATTCTTCATTAGCTTTCAATCAGTCTAAACAGGAATATCTGTTTTCAGGAATATTCAGTTTTGGTAGTTTAAGTATTTTAAAATGTACAGATGTATAGATTTTTATGTACTTTTTTTTTTATGTAGAGATTTTTTTGCTTTTCCAAAGTGGTAAGTTTAAGCAGTCATTTTGACTCAATACAAGCAATTTGGAGCCCTAAAGACACTGACAATATAGATACAGTCTTTTTCAATCTAATGCTCCTTCCCCAAGATTCAGTAATGATTTTATAGCCTAAAACATCAACATTTTATACTTAATGTATACTTCACCTTCAAGAGGTAATAAACATAAGAAAAGCAATATTTTTGCACTTCTGTGGTGGAAAGACACAGAGAGAAAAGACACAAATACAAAGCTTGGAATGGTTCTAACTAAAACTCTCCCTTACCTAATCAGAAATATTATGTTCTCATTTGCAGGAGTTTAAGAAGTTTTCAAAAAGAACATGAACACAAATACATTATTTCTTTTCACCATCAAAGCAGTATAACACGTAATTAGTTAAGCATAAAGAATAAAGAAGAGGGCTGACATATGCTGGTTTATTATACTGTAAATTCAAATATATACTTTCCAAAAAGGAACAGAATGAAAAAACAATGTATTGGAAATGCAAAATTCTGCTATTAGTATTTCTAAATTATATTTAAACTGCCATATATCAGAAGATCCTGTGATCATCCTCATATTTAATCACAAATAAGAATGAAGAATACTGAACAATTCTTGAAAATACTCTCTTGAAAATAATTCTCTCTTTATATCAGTATCGTCTCATATTAATAAATTGAGATTGCCAAGACAAAGCTGAGCGTGAGTTATGCAGAAATACAGAAATTACTGATACTGAACTTTCAAGGGGTTTTTTCCTTTGTTTGTTTTGGGGTTTGGGATCTTGGTTGGGGTTTTAGATGGTTTTCTGTTTGTTGCTTTTAAATCAAGAGATACAGCATTTATTCTAGCTGTACTAAATCTGGAAGAGAAAACTTCCATTCTGAGTAAGACTCAGTCATTTTGGCTTCTCCTTGACTTTTGGGGAGGGCGGTGAGGCTTTGCTGGTTTGTTTGCTTTGTAGTTTCTGGGTTTTTGTTGTTTGGGTATTTTCCCCTCCAGCAAATATTAAATCTTCCTGGCTTTCTGGTCTACCTCAAAAAAACTGGAGATTAGGAGAAAGAAAGCAAACAACTTGAAACAACTTGCTGTATGAGAATCTTCATTTCAGGTTTTGTGATAGAAACAGCTTCACATTTTAGCTCTTTGCGTAAGGGACTGATACAAACAAAATTCACAGTTAACTGAAAACTTTCTCAAAGGCATACTTAAAATCAGTAGATTGAACTAATTTTCTTTGGACTTATTTTTATAACAAAAAAAATAAATACATGTATGGAGCTATTGAATCAATTTTTTGTCTTTTTGAGCACAGTATTATTGTAGACAATTTATATTAAAGAGAGAGAAAAAAGAGTTAAATTAAATTTACTCCACCAACTGACCTTCAATTTGCTATTTCTATGCAATAAAAATTCCAGCCATTACACCACAGCAAAAATAATCTTTGGATGGGTTTCTGACCTAGTGATATCAATGTGTTATGGTAAGAAATAATGTTAAAAAAAAAAGTTGAACGCTATGATTTATACTTCTCTTTGGCATTTTTACCTCTTTGCCCGAAGGCAATCTAGTAAATAAATAGGTATTACATTACTTCCTCCTTTATAATCAGAAAATCATGCTTTGCCTGTAGAATAATCCCAGGTGTGGGGAGACTCTTCGGCTGTGTACAGCCCATGGGCAGTTGTGGAGTGGTTCCCAGGGCACTGTGCACCATGTGACCAGCAGCTGGCTGTGCCACTGCAGTCTCCCTTGGGAATTCCACGTGCCCAGTGGCGAGACAAAGGCAGCCGGAAGGGGAAACAGAGGTCAGTGCTGCAAGGCCTCCCTGGGACCCATTTCACACCCCATGAAGCCTCAAACCACAGCAGACCAGTAGCATGAGTTGAGAGCCAGTATTGCCTCGTACACACAAGCTACTTGCACTTGTGTGGTAGGACATGTGGACTTACAGTACGTGACAGAAAGAAGCTGCCACAGCACAGCAGGCAGTTAAAAGCAAATTTCTTTACTGTCTTACATTTACTTAGAACTTTTAGTATTTTTGCAGCACATTTTTCCTTCAGAGCCTCAAACAGTACCCTGTTAGACAAGTTATTTTTGCTCACTTGCATACACCCAGAATACTTGTTTTACTTTGCTCTCCTCTGACCTGCTTCTAAGCTTCTAATTGACCTCGGGGTCAAGAGCTTCATCCTTACTTTGGTTCTCCAAACAGCTGCGAAATAGCAAGAAACAGAGCAAATGGGCAATCACTCGTGCCACACATCCTGCAACTGCTTGCTTCTCACAAATTATACCAACATTGGTGCTGTACAGTAAATTGGAACATGTCAAAACCCTGGAAAGCTGAGAAATATAGAGATATTTAACCTTATCGACTTGAATAAATCCCTTTTGAAAAAAAAATATTTTTTAAGGCATATGTTATTAAATGCAATAAATTTTGTTTTAATCTCACAGAATTTTATATAAAGTCACATGTGAAGACAGAAACAACTCACAAATACATTTGCTGACCTAATCAAATCTTGCTTAGAAGCTAACTTGCCAAAGGAGATGCCCTGCTGGCAAAGCCTCTTGAGTTTAATGACACACTGCCAATCCGTTTAAGGCCAAAGCTGAACCATCTCTAAACAGGTGTTGAATTGTGATCATGGATTAAAAGAAAACCTGAGGAAAAACTGCCAAGAAATTAAACACCTCTGGGTCACTAGTTTGAATCTATTCCAGACTACTAAATCAGCTACAGTAATTACCATCTGGTAGTCTACATAAAAATAAATTACTGGCTTTTTTGTTTTAATTCACTTTGTGCTACACAAAGGTCTTTATAAACACAAGTTTCACTTGTAATTGAAAGCTTTGTTGATAATTTCACTAGGTTATACCCAGTGCAACTATGTATTGAGCTCGAACTGCCTCCTCATTACTGGTGAGCCACCAGTTCTCCCAACAGCCCACTGTGAGGGTGTGAGCACTACGCCTACAGGATTACAGATGGAAGAAGAAAACTTTATTTCTTAACAAGAAACTGTTTCTGTCTGAAACAAACAAAAATGCTTTCTGCTCCATTACCCTCAGGACAACAGCACACTCATAATTCAGTCAGTGTGAAAATAAGACATTCACTGCTAAACTTCACCATATCAGTGTGGAGGGAAAGTTGACAGGACCACTATGAAACACGCCTATCTTCTGTTTTCTGAAGGAAATATTTTGTGAAGAATAATTTAAAACATTTTTTTAAAAGATCACTTTTCTTAACTTATATGTCCAGACATCCAAAAAACAAATCCCTCTAGTCAGCTGTTTTTGGAATAAACTGCAATCTACTTATTGCAGTTCTCCCACAAAACATGAGTACACTTCACACAACTGTCTGTTCCGTACTGCATACACAATTTGAACTGAAATCCTTGCATACTACATGTTATAGTATGCAAGAACAACTAAGAACAACTAATTGTTTCATTCTAAGAACAACTTTCAGTTCTAATAAGCATTTTACTTGAGTTTTTGGGGGTTCTTTTTCCACTGCCTTTTTTTAATATGTTGTCTTTTTCCACGTCATTTTCATGAAAGCATTAACTAAAATGACCTTAGAAACAACTTTCATTCTTTTTCTATTTTTTTCTTAGCCTACATTACAAGAATTAAACTTGGTAATAGCCAATGTAATTTACACTCCAATTAACATTTCTTTCACAGCACAGATATTTGATTTATGATACATTTTATGTATTTTTCTCCCTTTGCTTCTTCAAACAAACTTAAAAAAGCTGGTTTCACCCCTAAATTTAACTAAACGAGTGGATATAAAAACCTCTG
Source organism: Vireo altiloquus (assembly GCA_013396875.1). Taxonomy (NCBI): domain Eukaryota; kingdom Metazoa; phylum Chordata; class Aves; order Passeriformes; family Vireonidae; genus Vireo; species Vireo altiloquus. Next base: position 636,867 of record VZRF01003176.1, read on the forward strand.
TAGTTTCTCTCAAAATACAATTGAAAACAGTTTAAAAAACCTGATCATTTTCTTAGTTTCTCTCATCCTCCTCTCACACATTTTTCTTACAGTTTCTTGACATAAAATGCAGACTACAATAAAATGGCATAGGGCCATCACAAGGGCATGAAAACAAAGCATTTTTCTTCAGTGAAGGCCCACCTTAATTATTTTAAGTGCCTCCTTCTGAAATCTGACATTTTGAAGGAGGAAGGAAAGTAGGAGAAAGACACTCAATCGGATAAATGAGAGCCAGGCATGAGCAGAAGCTCAGCAACCTGAATCCTCAGACACAGCTGTTGCAAGTAAAATATTCACATTAACTAATAGGGGGAGAGATGGATGCTAGGTAAAAAGAATTCAATACAAGAATGGATAAGTTTTATTTGTTGCTGTTGTTGTTATTATCCTGTTATATTTTATATGTTTTCGGGGTTTTTTTTAATGAAGTCTCCTCTGAGGAAGAACTTGCATCTGTTACAGGCAGGTGCTTCTGTTTCATTAGTGTGAGAAAACAGTTCAGCTGTTTCCCAAATGTCCCAAACACGGTTCATTTAAATATGATGCATTTTTAGAAGTTCATCTACAATTGGATTAGTTGCAGCTGAATGACAGATTTTGAAAACAATTTGTTGGCTCTTAAATGACTGGAGAAATCATTTAGATTAAAACAATAAAATCTGTAGCATGCATCCTGATGTCAACCACTTGCACACACTTGTCAACCACATGTAACACTACTCAAATATCTGTAGGATCCTTCATCTTCTGCTTTAGTGATTTTACTTATATTAAAAGTATTAAGTATCCTGAAGTCTTAAGTCTGTGTATTACTGAAGGGAAAAGCATTTAGATTTAAAACAAGATCTCTTTACCAGGGTTTAATCTTACAAGATAACTTTTTGCTCCATGTTGGTTATTAAGGCAGATCTTGACAAAATGTTAATATACATCAAAATCAAAAAGAGCCCAGAGGTCTCTCTGTCTAGGTAAAAAAAACACACCAGGTGTCTTTTCAACTGTCATTTCCAAACACAGCTCCAACAGGAGGTCACTGCTGCTATTATGCTCTTCAGAAGAGGTGATACTTCTTTAAGTATTGTTAACTAATAAATAATAAGCTACAATAATTTATTTCAGTCACCTGGAGCCCTGAATAGCTTTAGCATTGAACATTATTTATAGTTTATTGCATTTTAACTCCTGTAATCAGTGGGTTGTGTAAAATAACAACAAAAAAACCCTGCAGTTAAGCAGTGTCATTTACATATGGGCCAATTTACTCTAGAACCCTCGTCTCTTTCCTTCCTCTTTGCTTCGAAGCCTTCCTGCTCTGAATTCCTCTACAACAAGCTTACCCTGCCACCAAACCCCTGCTTGATGGTCTCCAACTCTCCATGAGTTACTGGACAGCTTTTTTTCCAGTACCATTAATTTAAAGGAACAGGAAACCAAACAAGGGCTAAGTTCTACAAAGCATGAAACATCACTTTTGTTCTATTTTTTTTCTGCCAATTCTGACAGGCATAGGAACTGCTTTTTGAACAGCAAACCTGAAGCCAGGTATACTGACATAACACTACTTTAATATAGTAAAAATTATAAGCCCATAAGAAGTCTTAATTTTAAATTATTCGCTAATCTTACTATATTGTGTAATTTTTTTAAATTTTGCACTTAAAGATAAAGGGTAAGTACTATAACTATGAATAAAGTTTCAAAAATGCAGCAATAGAGTTTGCTGACTTTAATTATTTTCTGTCTGATTCACCTCAATGAGGAATGAACATCAAAGCTTAATTTGGACACAACAGTTGATTAAGCATAATCAACTTGCTTTACAAATTTGCAAAAAGAAAGGTTTCTTTAATAAAACAGCCCCAAAATTCTGATGAAATTTTTAAAAGAGAAAGAGATACTAATTTTTGCATCTCTTTGCAAGAAAAGTTAACGGCTATAAAAAAAGATGCTGAAAGACCAGACATTACTGCATTTATAACTTTTACGAGGGTTTTGCTAAGAGAGTAGGAATTATAACTATAGTCTTTTTCTAGCTTGAACACAGACAAAACCCAAACACTGATGCCATTTCTACTACTTATACTTTAATATTCAGTATTTCTGTAGACCAAAGTAAAATCCACCTTGCATTCCCTGATCCATATTTCCCATGACAAATGCATTAAAAACAAAACACTGTACTCAAGGAAAATGAAAAGAAAGAGCAGGTGATATTAAAAAAGTTATTCTGGTAACAGATCTGACAATACTTCCATTGGTTGAATACCAACTAAATTTTACGGTTTATAGTATTAGAATAAAACACAACTGTGAACAACTCTGTCACACTGTTGTGGCATTGATTTATAAACAACAACCATACCTTTGTTATTTTACCTTAGCAATTTCAGGTATCAATTTCAGGTATCACTGAATTAAAGAAAGAAACTCCATCACAAAATATAATTTCACTGTTCCCCCAAATTTAAATGGCACATTAAAATTTGCTATGAAAGTACAGCATTTGCTAATACGAGATCAAAGCACTTTTGTTAACATCACTTAAAAAACATTGCTACTCCTAATTAGATGGATATATATCACTCTTCTCCCATCATTTATTCTTGTAGTTTTGCCTAACAGAAACTGCTTCCCTAGCATGTTAAGATTAATAGACATTTAAAATACATTTATATTTCCATGAACTAATGATATCAAATTTGCCTTTGATTAAAAATTTGAGTAATTTTTATTTTTATATATATATATGCTATGTGTTTGAGCCAAAAAATTAATTAAGAATGGGTGCTACACATCTAATTATGCATAATAACACCATCAAGAAAAATTAAGTAACACATTCTAAAATCATTACTGTTACCTGGAATAACTGAGGTAAAGCTTTCACTGTGAGACAGAACCATATTCCCAGCTTGCATGGAAGTAAGTCATGCCATTGTGGTTTGTCCAGTACTCTGCAGTCAAACAAAATTGTAAATTTTTCATTGTTGCCACACAATCTCAAAGCCAGAACTTTCCCACTATCCTTTAAGATGATTAGTACTTGTTAACTCCCATAAAAATGTCTAACTACATAATAATAAAGATACATTTTAAACATTTAATTCAAAATATGTAATGGCTAACTTCTAATCATTGCTGTACTTTGATCTCCTACAAGGACTTTCCTTCAAGAAAATAAATTCATAAGCCACATAATCACTTCAGTTTAAATAAAAAAACAAACCAAAAAACCACTCAAGCCTCAACCAAGTGTTCACAAGTGCTGACAACCAGATATGAAGACTGTAGCATAAACAAAACAATACATAAAAATTAATGTCATTTGCAGTTCACTGGAGCATTACTCACTGATGTCATCAGGAAAGACGACAGGCAGAATGGTCTCTGATCTCCATCCCTCATTGATCCAGTTCATGCCCCTGCTGTGTGAACTATTTAAACCCTTTATTTCTTTCTATGAATCAATAGAAGAAATAGTGGTATCTTTTGGAGTGTCCTGAAAGTCACTATTTCCCTATGTGTTCCTTGACAAACAATGTGTTAGAAGCCTTTACCAACACACTCATTTTTAAGGTAATCAGATAAAAAGCATTTAGGCATACAAGCATTAAAACCCCATAAAAACTCCTTGCTTGGTATAGTAATAAATTAAAGCTCATATAAATTGAAATTTGTTAACTGTAATGAAAGGCAAAAACCCTTAAAGACTGAAAAAGTTCTAAAATCTTCTAAAATCTACTTGTGGAAATAATACCCTGTTATAAAACAGATGCCTTAAATTCAGTCTTAATCTTTCAATGATTATTGATCTGCTGAATAAACACCACATGTTTATTTACAAATCCAAACCAAAAACATCTGCACTGGCACACTTTATATCAGAAATGACTGTTACTACAAATATGGTTATTTTTCTCACAGAGTATTTCAAAGATGCAAAAAGAAAATGTGAGAACTAAATCAGTAGCTGACAGAATGTTTTAAAATGTGGAAAACAAGAGAGTTCTTTCCCACCTTTCATTTTTGTCTAGAGCAGCAAGTTTGGCTTCCTCTGTACTCCTGCCGCCTGTTTTTTTCTTCTTCTCCCTCTTTTTTCTGCTAAGCAGTTCATCCTTGATGTAGAAAGAACTACGGTTACAGGTTATCATTAGCATGTAAACCACAAATGTTACTGGGACTCTTCTGTGAAGGGTAAACAGTAGAGTAGCATTTATGCAAATGTATCTGGGGTCCTACATGATTAAGTAAAATGATCTATCTTAACAATAACTGTTGCCATGGTATCCAGTCTTTAAACACACATGAAGTCCAGTTCTGTCACTCATGTGTATCTCCATAGCAATCAAAGTTTTCTAAGAGGAGAAAGCATTCAACTTGCCTCCTTTCTCATTCATCAACTTCAATAATGCAGTGGAAAATAAAAAAAGTAAATAGATGCTAATGTATGAATATTTTTCAAGTTATGCTTGGTCTTTTTCTTAGTCTACTAAGTGCAACAGACTTTCATATGACAAAAAAATAAAATTATCAAAAAATAATGTGATTTATACTGCTTACCAGTTCCCATCCTGTTAAGGAAAACCCAATACAAAAAAGCATTCAGTTTAGAAGGAAGGCGAAGAAAGTACGACTTTTAAACAAATAAAACCTGATTGTTTTTAAACCATAGATATGACTACATTAGCATATGATTCTTCATCAACAAATGATAGAAGACTTTTTATTTCTTTTCTTCCTTCTGGCTAAAAACCCAGGACCAGCTTCGTAATTTATTATCAATTCTAGAAAAATTAAATAGTTTTTTGATTACTGTTTCTGAGATACTGAATTTCTCATTCTGTAATTATCATCATTTTAAATATAATCATTTTAAAACATGAAAAATCCAAATTCAAACCAGGGGAAGTGGTAGAGTTCTCTATAATATGCAAACTTCTGCAGGAAATTCAATACTAATAATTGAAGCAAGTTTGATTTATTACCAATACTTACCAGCTGTTTTTCCAGGTAGATTGACCAAACCACAGCATAATGACCCACTGTGAGTATAATGAACAAGAGTAATGCCAGCTCAGCATTGCTCATTTTTCTCACCCGCCTGTAGTAGAACACAGGCTGTCGCCAATCTGGTAGTCCATTGATCAGAATATCATCATACCTACAGTAGCAAATATAACAGGCTTTCATGGAGAGCTAAAAATGAAATAAGCCAAACCATACAATTATAAAACAAAAGATAATCCACAGAGCGCTTGAAATAATACACACACAAAAGATCATTTAGTAATTTTTTTTTTGAGAGAAATGCCTTGTTTTGTCAGCAGACAGGCTTACTTGTGGAAACAAACAGACTCCACAACCAAATGCTGGGGCAGGGGGGGAAAAAAAATTAAATGTTCCTGCAACACTTACTCACTTCCCCCTCCAAGTTCATTCACTTCTGGAATAAGAGACTTCCAGAAATGTCGATGCGTTCTACGTGCTCAGTACTCACTGGGCAGGTCTCCATGATCGAAGTAAAAAACTCACTAACAACTAAATAGGTAGCAAGAACAAATGTCTCAAACACTAAAAACCCTTGTTTCTTTTACAAATTAAAAGCACAAGTGCTGGGGGGATGGGAGAGGTATCTCTGCTTTTTGTTTTTGTCCTTTAGCACCACAAATTCCACTAGGTAAAAACATGCCAGGCCTATCTCTTCTTTGTAAGATTAAAGTCAGAGGCTTGATATTGATGTTTGAAAACAAAGTTCATCAGTTTTTGATTTTTTATTTGAAACACTGTCTTCAAAATCAATCTATTTTAAAACGGTTAATTACTAACAGTACTAATTGTACAGAAACTATTTTATGACAATCCCTTTTCCTTCACACAAATGTCTTGAAATATCTTAGTATGTCTGAGGTCTTTTATTTACAGTATTTGATCAATTTAAAAATAAACTAAGCACAGACAGGCAAACCCGACTTTTTAAAATTAACTTCTCAGAGTAAAGTTTCAAACAAAAATCTCTACAGTAAACTCAAAAACCTGTACGTTCAAGACGCACAACCTGTTAATCTCAAATTGAACACAACTCATTACATATTCTAATCACACCATTTCCAGAATTAAATCTGCACTGAAAGGCCTAATTTGGTGCAACACATTGACCAAAATATTTTAATTAAAAATATTCTGAGTTAGTCGCAGGCCTAATTACAGGAATAGAAATAGGGCCTATATTGTCATGCAGGTCAGTAGAACTCAGTAGTAGGTTTTTCTCAAGTAAATTGACCAATCCAGGAATAATAGCGCAGCTGCTAAACTGCCAGTCTTGACAAGTAAATCAATTTAAATGCAACAACTGCACTAGCTACTTTGATAGTTATTAAATTGATACCTTGGAGATGTACTAAAAAAAAAAATTTCCACAAGCAAATTCATTTTAAGCAGAAAAAGAAGCAGTGGTTTTCATTGAAAAATAAACCTTAACATAGTGCATATCTGAAAAGCTGACTTCTGATAAAACATTTGTTCAAGTTGGCACCATTATTTCTGCATAAAAGATTTAACACCTCAGGATTCTTCTGTGTTCTGAATGATACTAGAAGTAAAATTCATATTACAAAATTCTATCTTCCATTATAACTATAGGAACACTAAGGTTAACATCTATTATTGTAAAATTTAAGCTAATAACTTTTTTCCTTTCCCAGTAAGTCAGAACAAATTAGCTACTGATAGCTTAATACAAACTCTGTTCAGAAAAATCACTTAAGATGTTATTTTATAATTAAAACTACCACATAAGTTTTGTTTAAGAAATAAGTAGAAGTTTTCGCCTTTAAAAATAAGAAGACACTTACAAGATCTTAGTGATAAGAGAATACTTTAGAAACAGAAACAGTTTTAAAATAAATTAGGTTGATAACAAGGTTTTACGTAAGATGCTCCTTTGAAATCTTCAGAGAAATACATGTAGAATCGAATTTAATACTAATATACATTTATTAAGTAGTTGCCTTCTTATATATGAAAGGTTGCTAATTGATGTACTGAAAAAGTGGCTACTGATTAAATAAAGTCCATATATGCTGATGGTAACAATATAGTAATATGTAAACCAAGAACTCAAACTCACATTTGGCAACCATATTCTATTATAAATTATCTGTTAAGAAAAAATAAATTAAGACAGCAGAGCCTCTTGCATTAAGTGCTTTAAACAGCACTTGGTATTTACTAGGCTATGTCCTCTGTTCTGAACAACAGTCTCCAAGGATTAAGTCTCAGAATCAATGCTCTATTGATTTTACTATCAATGAGCATTATGGCTCACACGACTGGCCATTTTAAGGGAAGATAGCTTCTATTATAACCCACTTTTTAGAATATATACTGTTAAAAGATAAATCACTGCTTTCAATAGTAATTAAGCTCTGTATTTGAAAAATAAAGATATCAATGATTTTTAGGTTTTCAACTGGGAAATGATCCCACGCAAACTCAGAAGCTTCCATAATTTTAAAATCTTGATTTTCAAATTTAGAATGTGATTTAATTAAAAGCAAGTCTCTCATTAAAGAATTCCTGCATAGACACTTATATAACTATGAAAGACAGTTAATCCGTGTGATCAAGAACTACATTTGAAATTTAATTACAAAGCATTCTTTTGGCAACCTATATTAATTGTAACCCTATGTAAGAAAAAAAAAAAAACAGCTGAAAAGAAAAGATACATCTGCAGGGTTTCTTCCACAAACATATGCACACAGAATACAGCAAATTTTTCATGTATGAGTATGCCTATCAGTTGTCTCTGGAATGTAGCAGTCAACAAGCTACAAAACCCCAAAGCACCAGTACAGAAAGCCAAAAACATTCCCCATTTAAAACTATGTTGAATATTTATTTTAAAACTCAGCAGTCTATAAAAGACTTGGTAGTCCTGTACTAAAAGTAACAAATTGCAAGATTATTAACATTTCTTTTTATCTGTAAAGTTTCATAAAATAGTTTTTAGAGTTCTTTGTGAATCAATTACATTGCAAGTAAAAAAATCCATTAACTCTAGTAACTAATTACAGTATCATCAATCTTAATATAATTATAATTTACTTTTCCCTTTAAGAGAGCCAGTGCATTTCATATTTCAAATAATTTCAGAGATCTGATATAGTTTATATACTATAACCTTGAATTAATGAGGACTATTATGAACTATGGAAAGATTGCACTGGTGGTTTTTATTTTGGGGAGCCTAAAGCTGTCAAAGACATTCAGCACAACATCAGAACAATTTATACCTAAGAATACAGACATTTAATTATTAATGAAAATTAAGACAGACGTCTTTCTTACTCTTCACAAGTGCATTTTGATGCCTTTGCAAATGTTTCCTGTAATCAAGCCAACATTGTTACAGAGGATAGGCCTGGTAGGTGAAAAAAGCTCCTTAAAAAGGTAACAAACAATGAAATTAAGATCAAAGATTTTTTTTTGTCTAATCACAATTAACAGAAGTGCATAAAACTATCTATTTTTTCATAAACTAAGGTAATCAAAGGCTAATAAAATTTATCACCATCAAATTGATTTGCCAATAAATGCCCTAAAGGTGAAGTGTATTTCAGGAAATGCACCTTTCTCAACATACCCTTAAGATAAAATTTTCTGTAGAATTTCACACTGGAGTGTGTATACAAAACATAAAATATTATGTTCTGCTGCAATATTTTAATTGTTTAATTTAATGTTAAACAGTGCTACATTAAATGATGATGCATATATGTTTATTGTCAGAATATTTGAATGTTTTGATCATGTATCACTCAAAAGTGTTTAAGAGAGAAGTACTAACATGGTAATATTACTATATTATGTAGTACTACTGATGATACTGGTATACTTCACGAGCAACTATATAACTTTCTAAAAAAGAAAAACACATTTTAAAGCTCAGTACTATCGTTGTCAGTAGAGGAATCATAATATTTTAAGAAAGGCTTCTGCCATCGGATAAAGTAAAAATTCACTGACAAATAAGAAAATGTAAAGGTTTTAGAAAATTAATTATATAGCTGGCCAATAGATCTGCCTTTTTAAAACACTGCTTCTGTACTCACACAAACAAACACCTCTGACATTCACCAAGAATGACATTCACAGAGAAGGGGTTTTATTGTTTCAAAATGACTTCATCACTCTCTTGTACAGTACAGGACCTTACTCTTGCCTTTCCTGCCTCTACTCTCTGTACACACACCAGGAGTGATGCAGGACTACATCACTTTTGAGACAAACAGTAAGAGGCAGCTGACCTGACTGCACAGAAGCAGAAGCCTGCAGCTCACTCTTCTCTCGGTGGTGTAAACCCCTGCCCCAAACCATTAAAGAGTCCAGTTGTGAAGGGATTTCCAGCTCAACTGCCAGTATAAGGCTCCAGCACCGTTTCTGCCCAATGCAGGGGCATGACAGTAAGCTTTGAGCCTATTGCACTATGACCATCATCTCCCACAATCGAAAGCCAAATACGAACATTTAAAGTAGAAAGATTCCAAAAAGTAAAAACTCCCACCCTTTCCTTTGCTGTACAGTTGCAAGTAAGCTTCGAGCTACCTTAAAACAGAGGAAATGTAACAGGGGAAGCAGCTCCTATCACACTGAATGAGGACTTGTATTAGAGACATGCTACAACAACGCCTTACAGGAGACACGACAGGCTGCCCTCCATTTACGAGCTCAACTCAGAGATTATCATTAGACTGTGCAATAAATCCAATCAATACAGGGCTTCTCAAAGCCATGAGACCATATAGCTCTGCTCTACAGGTTATTTCTAAACTCTACATATTGTTTCCAGAAAATTCTCTGAAAGTAAACACTTTTTAATCCACTACAGTTCTATTTATTCAACTATAACATCAGGATCAACCATACATCCACATTGTGCAAGAAAATTTGACATTGTGCATGTACAAAATAAATTAGTGACAATTAAATCGATCTAAGATGGAACAATCTGCTGCTGCTTTAACTTCTCATTTGTAATCACCGATGCACTAATTAAGAGTATTTGAGTAAGTTAGTCACATTTGTAATGCATGCAAATCTTAAACCATAATTTTTGCAAACTACTGCATCACAGTTTCATGCAAAAAGCTTCTATTGCAGCTGCAAGTTCCATGATGGAGCTAAGTTCCAGAGAGGCAACACTCTGAAGTGTATGCAAACAATGCTATAAACAAGAAGTTGGGAAGATCTGGGGGATAACTCCCTTTAAGTGGCCTGAAATCATTTAGCTAACATTTTTTTAAACTTTTGTTAAGTGCAACTTCACAATGAAATTCTCCTTAGATGGATGAAAAAAAAAAACCCACAAATTTTCAAAAGTGCTTCTATGAAGTACATTTTCATGACACTTGAAGAGAGGATTATCAAAAAAGTAGATAATCTGTACTATAAACCCTGGACTCCTGCCAAGACATCTACAAAGCCAAAATCCCTTCAAGAAATGTCTCATAAAACCCCGTTTAAAGACTTGTAAGCTGAAAGATGATCTACTAAAACACCAACCCAAAAGCAAAAGTCTTTCAGTGTCTCAGTTTTTCTGATAATCATTGGCTGAAATTCCTATTTGTTTAAAACAAGAAAAAAAAAGTTGAAAATAATCTTCCAGAAAGTATATTAGCCCCAGGTTTCCAGTTCTTTATCCTACCCCTTCAGGCACCGCTGGAACTGCTCCTGAAGCAACAAGGACAACTAGCATTTATTAAAAATATATACCCTGTATATCAAAGTTTTCACTATTAGAGATAATACATCTGAAAGAAAAAGACCCTCTATGAACTAAGCAACAGAAAACAATACTGAAGAGAACATATAGTGGAAATAATCCCTAAATATCATGCAACAAGCTTTTTACTGATAAAGGGAGGTATGACTAGCATTTGAATATGTGGCCAATATTTTTTAATCACAGTTTTTAAAATTGACAGCTGAGCAAAAAAGCTTATATAATTGTTAAATATTTTTTAAAATTGCTTGAAGTAACAGCTAGCTTTCTAAGTTCTTTCAAGTACTAGTTTTAAAGGAGAAAAAACAGTATGTCATGCAGAAATACCACCTTGTCCTTTAAGCAACATACAATCTTTAATTAAACAATTACATAGGATATACTAACTTATATTATGAAGAAAAAAATCTGAAGTGTTACAACCAAGTCAGATAGGGCTTGAATATAGCATGGTATGAATGCTTTATTTAAAAACCTGTGCAATTTAACTCACCTCTGCCTCCTTTCTTCATCCTTTAAAACCTCATAGATGGCCACCAACTAAAACAAACAAACAAACAAAAAACGAAAAAGAAAACACAGAAAGATTTTACTTTATGACTGAATTTATAAATTTGAATAGTAGCATCATAATTACATTTGCCAACAAAAGACCTTTGCTAGTTTTCACTTTCCCCTACACCACCAAATAGCAAACCCAAGTGCAAAAGAAACAGTAATATATTCATATACAAAGTGTCATCAGACACAAACAAGCAACTCTTAAACTAGACTTTCTTCCCATCCTCTGATTGATCAAACAGAGTCTTGTCTCAGTTATATCTTCAAAGTAGGTATCATCCCTTGGTTCATCCTGAAGATCCTACCAAAATTAAGTAAGCTGTATTTAGCTCATGGAACATTTTTAAATGTAGAGCTAATTACAAAGTCATGTTATTTCACTCTATAAATATTAAAAAATAATTAAAATGAATGATTTTCATTAAATTATGCCTACCTAGGACTTGTCTTGAGAACTGATCAGAAATTTTTCCCACTGTTTTTGAAAGTGCAAAACATATTTTCCTCCTAAGAGGTAATTATTGCGTTCAAGTTATTTCTAATATACAGATAAATACTAAATACAAGTTATTCATATTAATTCCAAAAAGGTGTACTTGGTTTTAGTCTAGCTACATCAGCAAAAATGTGATTCAATGTTTAACTTAAAAATTTCAAAGTTGTACCACTGTTCTTACTAAAACAATGTCAACATAAAAGTTCTAGTTTCCCCTAAAACTTTTATTGCCATATATTGCACTTACTTGCCTAAACTGTATTTCTGCATTTTCGTCTTTATTCTTGTCTGGGTGTAAAATTAGAGAAAGCTTTCGATATGCTTTCCGAATGTCTGCAGATGAAGCATCCTGAAAAAAAGGAATACGAAGTAAATTGTGAGAAACCGATTCCCTGAACTCTTTTAAGATTTGAAGACAGCCAATCAAGTGTAGGAACTAAGGCAACGTAATTTGAGACATCTAACAACTAAACCTGCAACCAGTCCAGCCTAAATGACTTAACAGCCGTTCAGTACAATTCATCTTTCATCTCAACTCCCTTCATTACCATACATCCGTTACAACGACATTTGCCAATACTTCCAAACACTTTCTTGCTTAAAACCTAACCCAGGCACCTTCTGCACCATTTAAAAGTTCAACTGAAAACTGAAAATTATTGCATCTGCATATCTTCAAGACAGACACAATTTCAGCACATTATCATGCTCAATTTCCCAAACTCAAGACTTGCTAGGAACTCTTCCCTTATTAATATTTACACGCAATTCACTCCAAATAGGACTTCCACTCAACTTCAGCTTCACCATGTCTAAAGAACTGTATTTTTCTAAAGTAGCTTCAAATTGCAGTCTTGGAGCTATACACTGTAGCACTGACATCAATCTATACCTTAACCATTATAAGAATTGCTCACATTTTGGGAGAAAAAATAAAACTCATACCACAAAACGATGTACCAACTAAGCTGCACAAATGCAAATTTCTGAATTAATGACTGCTATTTAGTACATGCTGTAAAGATATCCAGAAATGAAGATATCAAGAGTTGTATTCTATGTCATAAAGGTGTTATCCTCACCAGAAGATCCACAAAGCATAACATTTAAACAGCATTACTTGCATTTTATTGCTAACATGTCCAAGGCAACATTTTAGAAATCAACTGTTTATCTGACTATTTTTATTTCTTTATTTTATATATATTGTTCCTACGTATACTCTCTCTCTCTCAAAATTACAGTGTAAATAGGGATTAAAAACCCAGACCTGAATTAGCTTGGAACAGAGTGAAATAAGATAATAATTAATGCAATACTGTAATTAGTCTGTCAGGCTCTTTATAACAAATCATTATTTTAATTTTAAAATTTTCAGTTTTATAATATAAGGCTATTAAAATGCTGTATACAAGTTTGAGCCCAGAGCAAATGATACAGAAAGACTGAATGAGGGAGAGAAGAAAAGCAGGGGAAAATGCAGAATTTGAGAAAATTCACCATTGAAACTTTATTTTAAGGAAGTTGGTATTTTCCCCTAATACAAATTTTCATAGTCTCTTATCTGTCAAAGGAAGATGGTTCTATTACTGAAAGATTTCTCCTGAAAAGACCATATATGCATTTTTAAAGTTTTCTGTTTTCAAGAGCTACTTCTAAGGCATGTGCACGCCAAAGTAGAATTCCTCTGCTTAAACAGCAGCTTGCTTCCAGCTTGATTACTGCCAATGAGTTGTTTCATATTGCCATTGTTTTATAGGTTTATTTTTAACTCTCAGCTAAGGGGAAGGAAGAGACAGTGACTAAATATCTATTCTAAGCTCAAAGAAACATGAAATCCTCGAGACGTGGACTTAATAGAATTATATGAAATACATGTGAAAATGAAATGTAAAAGTATCTTTTAAAAACTAGGGATTGAGACCATGAAATCCTCGCCAAATGAGTACTTCCAGATTTGTATTTTGGATAAACTACAACTTATTCCTTCTCTACTACACATTTAGATGTGCTTGTTATTATTTTTGGAGCACTCATGGTTAACAGTTAAAAACCTGATAAAAGCATATTAAAGAGCTGTTCTGCAGTATTCTTCCAATTACTTGAAACAACAAATAAGCAAAAAAAGTTACAGCATTTTCAGTTGTATCTGAAGAATTGAAATTTTATTTGGGAGCAGCAGGATTATTTGTATAAAAAATTAGGACAAAAGGCAGTTTATCTGCTCAATGTTTAAGCAAAGCAAAAGATCCCTAGGCAACTCTGAAATAATAAAGTTGTTTAAATATTTATGTTGTTTCACCTTCAGAAGTTGAAATAAAAATGTATAAATTTAAAAAGCCAGACTGTTCATCTTAGTTACCAGAAATAATGTAGAGTTTGTTTTGTTTCCCCTCATCTACCAACCCAGACAGCCACTTCATAAACAACATGGGCTTGTCTTCAAACAAAGTATAATTATTTAAACACTGCTATAGCAAATAAAAAAACGGAAATAGTTTACTGGTCATGGTTTTATCTGAACCATGAAAGTGATCTTTATCAACATTTCAGCTTATTGTAATTAAGCCTCTACAAGGTTGAAGAGGGTATTATAATATCCACAAATAATTAATTAATGGGATATTAGTGTCAATTATTTCATTACAACTGGCACATACCAATTTCTAAAGCAATAAGTCTGCCTGCTAACCCATTCTTCACAATACCACCAAATACAACACAGGAGAACATTGTATATTCCAAATATTTTTCCAATTAATGCTACCTATGAGTAGTGTAAGGCATCTTCAGGCAATGGTTCAGATCCTCTAGGACCTGCCCTGAACAAAAGTAGTTGATTTTTGATAAAAGACTCTCATCTCCAGAGAACTTTCTACTACAGTATGACTATAAATAAGCTATAAAGAATGATTATTTTTCAACCAATAAGAAATACCTCCCACACTGATGTCAGCTGTTCTGACTCTTCTGGTCACCTTCGGTAAAGCTAAGGCCTTTAAACGCAGAGTTAAGAGTCAGTGTTTTCTGCAGACTAAGACATTATTTTACATATTACAGCCAAAATCTGGAGACTAGAGTAAGCCATGACCACATTAAGGCTTTGTTCGTTTTAAAGGAACAACATGGTGGATAGCTTTGTTTACAATTTAGAAATCTCAGTCTCAATTACATCTAAGGAGGGGAAAATAAAACCTGTATAGGCATCTCAGTTAATACCTGAAGGAGCTGGTAATGTTACAGACAGCAAGTGCATTCACTGATTTCTCCAACACTGCTTCAGGTTGGCAGGTTTTGCCACCAATTACGGCAAATAAGCCTGTCACACTGTCACCCTCATGTGGATACAAACATTGTGACTATCACCCTATTTCCTCATAACTATCCTTCCAAAGCAATACTGTCCCATTGTGCTTCTACGATTGAACATCCCTTTGTTTTGAGCAAGAATTAGTTCTCAGAAATACAAAACCACAAGTCTACACTTAGGTAGGCCACAGTCTGGCTTTTTATGCATGGAAATATGCAAGTATTCTTTTTTTAATTCCCAACACTTCAATGAGCAATCAGAATGTCCATGTGTCTAGTTACAAGACTTCTAGGCAGAAGTTAGAAGTTCAATCTTGTACATTTTTTTTATAATCCCTTATATTTCAAACAAGTATTTTAGCATAGAAAGAAAACTACCATTTGAAGGAATCAACAGAATGTCAAAACTTAAGCACATTTCTTAAGGTTCTCTGTAGGACTCTCATATTTTTATCTAAAGAGCAATATATATCAGATTCAAAGTGTGGGATAGAAGAGGAAACATTCTTTTCCCTATTTATGATGTACTTTTGGCAGCTTGTTGAATTCTGACAATGAAAAACACATTACTAAATTTTATTTTACTCAGCATCATTTCTATATTCTTTAGTATTACCCAGGAAAATTCTGTCATAAAGAATACATAAGTAGGAACACAAAGAAATTTTTCATAACAACAAATAAATAAAATATATAAAAGCACTTTTGCCTTTGATTCTTTTAAAAAGGAATTCCTGGTCAAGTTGCACAAAGTTTTAAATCTGGTCCCCTCCTCTGCCTATACAAATTCAGACTACCACAGAGTTCACGTCCACCTTTACAATAAATTGAACAACTGGTGTAGTACACAGTACATTACTCCGTTGCCTTCTATTCCTAATGTAACTATGATTACTAATGAAGCTAAAAAAAAAGGCCTCATTGTGGTCCCAAGACAATTCTTGGTGAACACAGAACATATCAGATATTGCCATAGGCAAACAGTGATTAGGTCAAGGGGAAAAAATAATCAATGTCTACATAGTTTTCACTTACCAACATACACAATTCAAAACCTAAATTGTTCCCTTGAGTGCAATGCAGTTATACAACATGACTTAGTTACTTACAATTTAGCAACTGCTTCTAACACAGTAAATGTGGTCAATTCATCTTGGGTTTTAAATATGCCTGCCAATGTCTTCAAATAGGTGGCAGTATCTTTACTAGCAATGGGAAGGCACATGGTCCAGGAACCAACTACGCAGACAGAAATCACATTTCTATTCACCTGCAGTTTGTCCAATCACAAGTTAATGGGTGAAAGGAAAATGACATCAGTATATCTACTTCACCGCAGTGCTGCTGAATGACTGTGTAGAATTCTCCACAGCCATGTTACTGAAGCTATATGACAAAAAGCGACAACTGTATAGAGCACCACGTGACTGTATTTCAAATCTGAACTTGTAAGTAACCTCAGTGCAGGCAAGCCTTCATGAAGCCTTTTTTAGCCTTCCTAAACTATAAATCAAACTTATGAAATTTTTGCAATTGGATTCTATTTTTTTAATTCTAGAGCAATTCAAATATATACGGTTTCTTGGATAAAAATATTTCAGTTAGTACTTCTGTGTAGAAGAGAGGGTATAAGTCACTACTTTCCTCTGGTGAGCATCAGGTATACAAGCTGAAGCAGAATTTAACAGAAAAAGAAACAAAGTAAGTTTTGTAAATTCATAATCACTTGTTTTTCTACTATGATGTGAAACTGCAGGACATACAGTCTGTTCTACAAAATTCACAAACATGCAGGCGTAGATAGCGGGACAGAAGCTACCATTGGCTATTAAACGTTGTGTCAACATCGGTACTTTCTATTTGTCTTCATGCGAAGTCCACAAAAAACTAATATCCCTAAGTGTCAGAGAACAAACAAACATGACTGTAGGTCAACAATTAAATATCCACTGTCCTCATTCCTTAGGCAGCGTCAAGGAACTTGGGGTGATTGTCTCTTTAGTGTCTCATTATCATATGGGGACAGAACAGTGACGGCTGTGACTCCACAACCCCTCTCTAGGTAGCTCTTAGGATGGAAATCATATAGCTGTGACCCCTCTTCCCGATTCTCTACCCCCTCTTTGGTTTAGCACAGGCTGACACAGACCCCCTCAATACCACTCCCAGATGTACTTCACACATACTCACTGCAACCTGGTCCTAATTTAAGATCCCATGACCAGATTAGTTCCAAGAAGTACACCTGAATTTGCCAAGTCTGCATGTGGAAAAACATTTATGAGGGAAATAGAATCTTGTAGAAAATTCCAGAGATGGGAAGGACCTGCTGGCAATCCTGAAGAACAGAACTCTAGGAAGGGAAAACAAGTGTCTCCCAGAAGACCAAGCATTATCTGTGATCCTTCATAGTTAATAGATACCAGCTGAGTTTTGGCTTAAATTTCTCACTGCATAACCTTTGCTCAATTACCCTTTATTTTTACTGAACTTCTTTCTACGACACTCATCTTTTCCAAGGATGTAAAATGAGTTAAACTCAAATTTGCTGGTTGTCTACAGATGAATGCTCCGAGCATACGCAGGCAGGAGGAGAGACCTGCCCTGCTGCAAACCCAGCCATGTGTCACACAACATTCCGTTGATTTAAACTGAATGACAGCACAGCAGGGAAATACATAGGAACTAAAAATAATGCTAAAAAGGTGTTTTAATGCTTTTTTATGTTGCTAAGTTTTAAAGCAATTCATGAAATGAAAATGAATACAAACCAGCACAATGTATTCCTGTAAGCTTCTGATAACTGGCACAATCCCTCCACTGACATGTTTGTTTCCAGGGGAGTGTGTCAAATGAAAGAAGATTCTGTTTCCAGCCTAGCATGCCAAATGAATGACAATTCTGCTGCCTCATGCTTGAGAAACCAAAAAAAGTATTCTCCTCAGCATATGTGCACAATTACATGGGCTTAAGTTTTCTTGACCAATTTGAACAACAGTATTTACATGTAATATTTTTTCTTCCTTTCAACTGTTTTACCTTCTGCATTTTTCCAGAAACTGATTACTTAGGAAAAATTAGATTGTCCAAGAGAACCGTGTCATGTTCAACCATAAGTTTTTATTTTAACATAAACTTTGTCTCTGAGATGCAGAGCACACTCATCAACTCTCAGCGTTTTTAGAATTACTCTTCAAATTCACAATGGATAGAGGCTACCAAACAACAACTGAGGACATTACTCAAGAACAATATTGACTAATTAAAAATTCTGCCTACTGCTGTATTTTATTTCCATTTAGTTTTATATTCTGATAGTTCAAAAGGAAGGAATTAGTAGATATTCTTTAATTATTTCACATGCTTTTCCAGGAACACTATTACACGTTTATTTTTATTCGATATATTACATTTATTGTTTACATAGTTACATGTGTTACACATTTTTATAATATAGATAGTTGTATATATTTATATATACATGTGTGCACATACCTTATAGGCTAAAGAAAGTTGTTTCTAGTGAGTTCTCTTAAAAATCTGCCTATTATTTCTGAGATTCCCAGCCTACAGTTTTCACATAAAAACATTACCTATAAAATTCCTGATCCTGCAACATTTTCAGAGGAACTAAGTTTCTACAGACTACTGCTTTTGCAGCCCAGGTTGGCAGAGAAAGTAAAACGTGGTAACTCCTGCAGTGTGTTTCTTGCTCAATACCTTTGCTCTCAGACAGCGCAGCCCCTTGAGTGACAAGAGGTGACACTGTACCCGAGGGCAGCTGCATGCGGTTCACATTCAGTGCGGAGCACGAGTATAAGGCAGCAAAGGTTTCGGAGTGTTGTATCGGACAAGTTCCAACCCCTCCCATGCGGTAATGCCAAAAATATGCTGCTATTTGATTGTTCATATAGTTTTCTTGCTACATTTCTGCCTCAGTATGTTTCCAACTTCTTTTCTTAGGGTAAGGAATTAAAGAAAATTAGAAAATCAGCTAGGCTACATCCATACCAGACCTTTATCTCTCTCTTTTTTTGCTGTTCCTGTTCTCATTACACCCTTCCATCAGAACTGATTTTAATGACCCATATACTCTGACAGACCTAGATATCTTTTCAAAAAACTGCTTCTCTGATTTTTTGGAGGGATATTTCCAACAACTACAGACTTAGGTCTTAACGAAAAGTAAATAAGTATGCTAAAAAAAAAAAAATTATTAACCCCCCTAAAATTGCTTGAGCTTCTAATTACTGAATTCCTGTGTCATCTAAACAGTTACTGCCACTTCTGTGACTACAACTTTATTTGCTAAAACTTTTCATATTTTTGAAAGGTGTTTATTACCCTCCTTCTGATGGCCAAAAAATGAAGAAAGGATATTTGAGAGACAGGATATAGGAGGTATGACTGAAAACACAATAAAGCCATACAAGAAGTCGTCAGAGCACAATTACCTTCAACACAGAAGTTTTCAAAAACCTACCCATTATCTCCTGCATCAACAACATTTACAAGGTGAATAATCCCCACAGACATTAAGTTCCAGAATAAACATTAACTATTTATTAGCAACTTCCTCGGCCCTATCAGCAGTGAAGGACACCAATTTATATGCCCATATACACCCAGACACATCCATCATATATCTTCATATATATACACACGAGTTTCAAAACAGGTGTAAACAACCTTACTTCCCCAGCAGTCCTTAATGTTTATACAATGCTCTAATTTATATTTGTAATTGTTGCTCAACTTCATGAAATATTTTAAGAACACAGTTAGAAAAATGGTCACATTATTCTTTCTATTGGAAAAAACAATGTGACCATTTTTGTATGCTGACTTTAGTAATGCTTCTAATGTACAAAATTTTTTAAAAATGACAAAAACATGGGTATGATAAAGCTTCTCTTGCAAGTGCAAAAAAACATGGAAAAAAAATAAATCATACCTTGAATAGTTAAAGGCTCTAACAGTCAAAAATTAAAAGGTGTATCAAAGGATTTAATGAAGTCTGTCCCAAGTCCACACTCAGTATTTTAACTAGCAGGTGAATTACAGAATCATGATTAATCAGGTAGTTAACACCAACCTGAAAAACCTACACGATGCAGTCAAAGAGAATTAGAATTTTAAAATATCTGGACAAAATGGAGAATTGCTGTAAAAAAATATGACATTATTTCCTAAGTGAGAGACTAATGGTCTACATCTGGACAGAATTCATCAACTACAAAAACATAGGATAGAAAAAAGCAGTTAGGCAGAAATGATCAGTAAATCACAAGCTGAGCATGAGTCAGAGGCATGATGGTGCCTTTCTGTGCAGCACAGCACCGTGACATGAGCAGTATGGCAACAAGCAGCCGTGCCATGTCACGCATCAATTGTGAGACCTCAGCAGATTGCTGCATCCAGTTCAAAGAATACAATTAAAGACAGCCAGGAACATGTTCAGATGACAAACAAAAAAATCTTACTAATAAGAGGTCCAGAAGAGTAGAACAGCGACTTGTTCAGATAAATCAAAAGAAGAAGAGTAACTTAAGCCTACAGAAATGGCAGCTGACACAAGGAAATAACATTTTTAAATATGCAAAAAGTTGCTTTAAAGGAAAACTTTAATTATTGCTTTGTCTGATCTACCTGGTGCTGAGCACTACCAGTAAGCTGGCACCACAGGAAGATTCAAGTTAAGTACCAGGAAAACATCCCGTAAGCTCCTCTAGCATATCACTGGAACAGACTGCTGAAGTCTCCTTTACAAGCGAATCTTGCATACATTTATCAAGCGCGACTTAGATTTAACCAGCTCTGTCACAGCAGGGTACAGTACATCACTAACGGTCTTCTATTTTAGAATTTAAATATCCTTTTGATGATCAATTTAATAATTACTCTGAAAATATTCCAACTGGATTTACTGCATCTGTTTATGTAGTTTAAAAGGCCCTAGCTGAAAGACAATATTCTTGTCACACTGAAGATGACAGATGTTTGTGCCGGAAGAGTCCATGAGATTTTCACAAAACCTAAAAGGGCTTCGAAAGGAATGGCAAATAAAATGGGGTGGAAAGCAGGAAACACTTCTTTGCTATGAAAACCCATGGGACCCCACTCCATGACTTGCACCACTAGGCATTGGGATTATTTTTCCTATTACACAGCAGCTGCTCCGAACTAAGAAAGTCATCCTGTAGTAGATGATCACGAGTAAGGCATCCATATAATTTGAGTTTAGAATACCTTTCCATCCATTACCAGCTTTAACCTTGAAAAATGGTAATACAGAACATATATGATAAGCAAGGTTCCTTGACAATGTCAGATGAAAATAAGGACTAAACTGACCAAGAAAAACAAGCAGAAATTTCTACAAATACAAGTAAAACCTTTTTTAAAAAATTAAACTATTCTTTTAAAAATGTTCTGCATTTTGTTTATTATAAATACTTCCTTAAATCCTGCAACAAAAATACATAAATTAGGATAGGGTAGAGCTGCTGTAGTAAACCACATCCACACACAGCAGGCATAATTTCTTCCTTTAAGACAGAAAGCAGGAGCACCTCTCTCCAAATATTAAACATATTATATACATTTACAATATATTTATATATTCTTCATTTAATGTAGTTAATATTTGCTTCCACCCTCCTCTTTCTGTAACATTACTGAAGGGCTCATTTTGTAGAAGCAATGTCATTTTTCTTAGGTTAAGGACACTTAGAAATAGCTTTGCCCGCTGAACTTGAGCTGTGAGATCCAGGTGTACCTGAGTCCACAGTCTTTCATTTGCTTGTTTATCCTTCTAGAGACTGAAAGAAGCCATGACACATTTACTGAGATCAAGAAGTTTTTCATCTCACTACTACAAAACCCACATTTTTCAGTTTGGATAAATTCTTAACACCTTTTGCCAGAAAATAACCATAGTTAAATGAAAAAATAAAAAATATCACCTCATGTGCGAGGTGGTTAGGGGAATGCCACTCTCCTCATACCACAAGGCAAAATTGTTCCACTATTTATTTTTGGCATGTAAAACAGAAAATGTCTACAAATCCTGAGCTATGGGCCATTCATTTTAGGGTTGGACTTCATGATCCTTGAGGGTGCCTCCAGTGCAGAATATTCTGTGATCTTAAAAAAACATCAAATGTAAGCAGTTATGAGGTAAAATAATTTTTCTCTTTTTTTTATATTTCAAAGTCAAGTGATCAGAAGTGGCAAAACACTGCACATCTTGAATCAAAGATGCTTCATTACACTATGTTAAGGTAACTAAGAGATTATACAGGATACTAATGTGGAAAAGATGAAGCCCAAAGTGCTAGGGCTTGTCCACAAAACAACTCCATCTTCATAGAATTTTTCAGAAGGCTTTCTTTATTATCAAAAACAGAGACCAAACTCTTTCTCCCTCCAGCCATGTTAGCTGGAGGGATTGTCTGAATCTGACTGTCCCTCTCTCTGCAGCACAGTCTCACAAAAATTAAAACAAAATCCAAAATAGAAAATCTCAATGGCCAAGGAGAATGCATTATCAAAACAACTTCCATTATTTACATTCTTCTCCTGGGAACCTACAGAAGTTCCCTTTTAGAAATGGAGTAAGTGTTAATATTTGAGACAACTCAAAAGGAACCTGCCCTTCTCCAGCCTGTTGCTGCGATCTCTCTACGATCCACTAAAGAGTCAGTACCACACCCTAATACTTCTGAAATCCCTAAAATACACTTAAAATCTGGTATTAATTTATTCAAAATTTATTTCTATGAGAATTTTTCTCAAAAACATTGCTTTAAATACCTAGGTTTATAAAGAACTACCAGTAGCATTTGTCAAATTCTGTCCTTTATTTAAAATACTTTCTACTGAACTAGTTAGGATTTAGTCCTACCCATCATGTAGGAGAGTCGTATAATGATCCCTTTATACTCATTAACTACCATTTTAATGAGCTATTACTACCTCGGGACTCAGAAGACCTCAGGGAGGTTGTAACATGCCACTACCTATATAGTAATTCACTGCTGAGTTAGTACATAGCCTCCTTGAAAGAATATAGGAATGCCCTCCATCAGTCTCTTTAGTTCAGATGCCAGCATCAGCAAAATTTCTGCATGTAAGACACATCCCAGCCTAAAACTTAAAAAGCATCTCAGTTAAATTCCAATAAGCCTAACAGATTACTATTTCTATAGCCCACCATGTTGCTAAATGTTAGCACACTCCTAGCAAAATGAGCTGAAAGCACAAGCATTGTCTGATCACTTCAGCTCACAGTTTGATGGCATAAAATATCACAAATCTGATCAAGGGCCAGGGTAGGAGGCAGGGGACACTATCATCCCAACAGGCTATTGGCAAAATCTGCCAGAATCTGTATGAGTCATGAATCAGGCAGCTGATGTCCAAAGGTAGATGGATAAAGAAATCAAGTTTAGCATTAGAAACCATCAATTAAAATTCACATAGAAAATTAATTTATAAGCAACTGAAGCCTAAATAATGTTAAAATTGAAAAATTGTGGACATATTTTAAAAGCGACATATATGCAACGACTTACGATGGAACTGACTTGAAGACAGCCTTTCCCATTCAGTAGCAATTTTGTATGGAAAACTGGTATTATGGTCTCTAAAAATGCTTATCTGACATTATTTCCAGTGAGAATGAGCCAAATAATCCTTAAGAAAGATAATTACCTCTCAAGATTTATGGCAGCTGTGGGCAGATACTGTTACACAAAGTGGCACGCTGTTCCCTGAATTGCCCTCTGTGTTTTTCAAATCAAAATGTTTTAACTGAACCTCACAGGCCCAAGAAAGGGGCAGAAAGATCACTTCCCTGCTTTTCATAAAGCCACACTCTGCAAGCAGTTACTGCTCTTCTCTTCCAGTACCTTGGAGGCATCTTTTGCCTCAGAGAAGGAAGGGGTAATTCATGCCGATTGATAAACTGCCTCCTCTCTTGGCCTGCAAGAGTTGAAAGAGCAGAAGACAGACTCTACCCAAACTGGGAGACCCTCACAACAGGGCATTCTGCTACAGAAGCAGCACAGGGAGTAGCTAGTAGGCACAGGATGTGCCGAGCTTCTACTCTCCCAGCAGTATCCACAGGAAGGCTGGAGCTGAACCAGACACTCTGAAACACAGACAATTCTAGAAGAGACAGAGCACAGGCCTGCACAAAGAAGAGAAGCAGAGAAGATGAGCTTGAAGGAAACACTTCTGATCTACCTCAAGTGTTCTTTAGTTAGCTGTGTGCAACACCCAACAGCCTCACCACTACAAAAGGCAGTGGGTATCAACCACATCTATGTGCCTGCTTCTCTCGTCATACATAAAAATAATTCATCAAAAATGAGCCTTTTGTGCTGGTAAACTAGATAGACCATCTAGTCTACCTCAGAGTGCTGAGAAAGGCACAGTCATAGCCCTTACCCAATACTTCCCCTGAAGTCATGACTGAAACAGACTGGGAAATGCTCCCTGCTCCTGAGAGAAAGTCAAGTAAAGCGGCAAACGTAAGGTCAGTTTTTCGGCCACTGATATTAAAAGGCAGCAGTTGTATGGATTGTATTTGCCAGCCATCATGCGTTGCCCACCAAGGGAGACCTGTCCTCAAGTCATAAAAGCAGAGTTGAAACCGAACTACTAACAAAGTCTCTTGCTTCCTCCATCATCATTTCCATTTCTCCACCATCATAACCAGAAGTAACAGATAAGAGGAATTTTCTTCTGACATCTGTATTTTAAGGATACCTCCTCAGTCTGACAGGATTACAGAGCAGAAAAGAGAGCAACAGCCAACTGCAGGAACTACAAAGTTGGGTGAGCAGAGCTGGTAGCAAGACAAACACTGCAAAAGGCAAACCCCTCCGTCAAAATAAAGAGAAGTATGCTTTTTCCTATGTCTGTGGAAAAGAAGAATCAGCAGTTGAGTGAGCAGCAATAAAAACTTGGCACAGGTTACCTCCCATTAACTGCGCTACCAGAAATCTGTTTCAGCCAACTGACTGCAGAAGATAGTGGCTACTACCAATTCATTACTTGCCTCTCAACATGGGATTACAGGATTATCAGCATCAAAGATAACAGCGAAAGTTGGGAGATAAAGCTGTGGTCCTGCTGCTTCAAGTAGAAACACTGGCAAATGTAGAATATTTCAAATGCATAAGATAAGATTTGAATGAAGCAAGGATAAATCCTAACATAGGTTCTCATCCAAGTTTTCAAGTTAAGAAGTCAAGACTAAAAGAAAAATCAACATTCAAGCAAATATAGAATTAGTAGGTAACTTTTCACAGAGGTGGAGAGGAAAGGACTGAGACTGCCAGTGCACAAGCTACTACATGGAAATAAGCATTCTGTTACTGACAATCTTGCAAGTAGCAATAATATGCCAAAACTGCATTTCCCTCTGTGTTATAATCCCAGCCACGGAATCTAATCCATGGAGAGTTTTCTCCCATCAGATGCAATTTCTTCTCATAACTGGACTTTTTTAGAAGGAAGAAAACCCAAACACAAAACAGTGACGGCAGAAATACTGCAAAACTAGTTCTGAAAAAATCAGTTACAGTAAGTACCACTGGATAACATAAGAGAAATATTTACTTGAGGGTGAAGAAACTAGGAAGCAGGAACAAAGGACTAAAATTAATGTTTCCTCATCTAGCTCCTCTCTTTCAATTAGTACCACACAAACCCTGAGCCAACTTTAAGCACATGCCAGCAGTGGAAGCTGTATACCCTGTGGCAATGTCAATAAAGAGCAAACAGACCTAAAGGATAAAAATATTTCGTCAAGTTCTATTTTTGTTCTTTGAATTAAGAGAAAGGGTGCAACCTTTTAAGCAGCAAGAGAAGGTATGGTTAAAAAATAATGAGATTGTCAAAAGAGAAGAGTTCAATTTGAATTTAATTCCCTCTAAAATTTTAAACTGTAAACTTACAGTTTAAAAATTAGGAGATAACAGAAATATGATGAAGATAATACATGCTACAAATAATAATGAATATTCTGAACAGGTAAAGGGGATTTGGGAAGAACTCAGTGATTCCCTGAAAAAGAACTACAATATGCCGTTGTTACTCCTGCCACTCTGTCTTTATGCAACACACAGATGATGACTGCTTACCCAGTGAGCAGCTATTCAGGATTTTTCTCCACACATTTATTCATGTGTAGCCTCATCTGCTCGTAAGCTGCATACTGTTCAAACACATTTGGAAGTCGTGGTTATTTGTTTTGAAGCCCATCTCAACAGCATCAGAGTTCATCAATATTATTCACTATTGTAGTATCTTAAGAGACAAGTGGACGTTACCTGCATTTTTTAATATATCGTAAAATGAGGCACAGATTAAGGTAAAATCCTCAGTAATCTCAGGTGCTAATTTTATCTTAGATATGATTTTTCCAAATGCTCAGTATCAAACAATATTTCATACATTCAGGGCACAGACTTTAATCGACTTCAGCTGCAGCTGCAAACCCTCAGCATTTCTGCATACAAGCCCCTAGTATCTCAAATTATGCAACCAGAATTGCAGAGCACTCAAATCAATTAGTCACCACTTGGGAAAAGTTTCGTTTAAACGACTTGCCGAGCATCACATAGGAATTCTGTGGCAGAGAGAGGAACAGAATTCAATCCTCAAGGGCACTTTTCGTCTGACTAGCTTACCCATGAAACCATTTCCCCCCCGCCCCCCGCAATCTTCTCCCCCACTCTCTACATACCCTCAACATCTACAGGTTAAACAGTTTTTACAGACAACAGTCTCTTTCAATACATAAGCCTGAAGCTGCACTGGGGCCAGATCTCTCCCTGAGCCTGAATAAGTAAAGACCCTGTAGAATATAATGTAGTGAATTAAAAATCATCACAATGAACAAGCACAAAGAAACCAAATTAAGATTTGAGACATTCTGAAAACTGACATTCCCTAATTTTAGAGTATGCAGTACCAGAAATTTGTTACTAGTCTTTGAAAAGTGCTATCAAGGTACATGGCTACTGTACAAAAAGACAGAGAAACAAGCAGATTCAGAAAGAAAAAAAAATTTGCATAACCAATGCAGACCTGCTTTATAATACTAATTCACAAGCAGTGTTTTTCCCTCTTCCTTTAAATAAACCCCAGCTCTCTGAAACATCATTTTGATTCTAACAGGCTCCACTAAATTGCAAAACGACCTGGCTAGTTAACAACTTGCCTATTTCAAATTACAGATCTTAACACAAATAGAACATAAAATGGATTTTTCCTTAAAAGTGTACCGTTTGTGTGAGATGTGCAGTAGTACTGCTGTCTGCACAGAACTAAAAACCAGAATATGCTATATCATTGTAGAAGGGCTTGGAGAAATCAGTAAAGCAAGGAATGCATCAACTAGGAATGGAAAGGAGGCTGCATGTATTTGAAGCAGATGAGCTTGGGCGTAGACAGACAGCTCTGAAACACAGTGCCCAGGTAACTGATGATTCTCTCACAGGAAACTGGACTTTTTGTCTCAAAAGACCCAAAAGTATTTACCAAGCACTTTCTGCAAGGCTTATGTATTTTTATCACCTACAACAAAGCAGCCCAAGACCCAGCACCTTGCAAAATCTCTCAAGTATAATGAAAGTAATGAGATTCTAAAAATAATGGCAGCCACATGAGAAACTGGTAAAGTGTTTTAATTACTAATTCTCTTATGGTACAACAAAGTTCTTCCCTAATAATTCAACAGAAGCTCCCTACACGAGAGAGTACTCCAGAAAAACAAATGGAGATGTCTACTTTTAGAATACAAATAACTGTAACAATTTTTTAACCAAATGACTTGCAATCTTATTGAAATATAATTTGTGAGGCACATTTACAGAACTTATAAATAATCCAGAACCGTTTTACTTATGTGAATGGCATTGTTAGGATTTATCAATACAAGACACACTTGCAATACTTTATATAGCATCTATCTCAATTTATCACATTAAATGTAAAACATTTGACTAAGAGTTCAAAAGCTTTATATACCCTGGAAGACAAATTCCATCAAGCTGAATAAACATGACTAATCCAAGACTTTCTTAAAAAAAACCCCAAGACTCTAAGTATTGTAGTAATATTTTTGAAACAATATTTCATGTATTTTATATTTGATGTAGTTTTCCTGCACTATATAAAAGAATACAGAATTTAAGTATAGAACCATATTTAATATAGATCCATAGCTTAAAATACAGAATCATACTATTCCCACATGGGACAATCAAAATTTGCATGCAACTAAACCAACATTGTTTTAAACACTAAAATTCCAACTACACAAGTTTCCAGGAATCCTAAGACTCATGCATGTACTTGCATGGGAGTCAAATACGACTGCTGCCTAAATACTGATGGAATTACGGTCTCAAACTGACAGGCATGCTAAACTTTTGCTCAATAATATTTACAGAGCTCCAGTCAGACTCATATCTATAAACTGAAAAATTTTGCTTTCTTTACCAAATGAGTCTGCAGAAATCTTTATCTGGCTCTGAAATATAAGTGACTATCGAATAAAGGCACACAAACAAAAAACTTGCTGTTCACTGCATGAATAAGTTGCAACCAAAGTTCAAATTCTGAAAGGATGTCTTATAGCAAAATAAAACAAAAACATGAAGAGTTAATTCTATGAGCAATTTTAAATTCTTCATATTTATTCTGTTCTTACTAAACACTTCAACAAGAAATGCTAATTATTACACAGTTTTCTAGGATCAGTTTTATCAGCTTTTTTTTCTATTATTCTACAATTATAACAAAGTAAAATAAAATTGTTTAGATGGTCTCTTCATTGAAGGGTAACTTTTGATTATTTTCAGTAATTTAGTAATTTTAAGTAGTGAATCTTCTCTATCACTATTATAAAGCAAGAAAATGTGAAAAAGCGCTCCACAATAGTCTTCAGTTCTGGTAAGGCATTTTTACTTATAAATTACAAAGTAAAGTATTGACTACATAAAGGGAATTAATTCTTTGTTCAAAATACACATCAGAGTAAACACAGGAATATTCAAAGAAATTAACTCCATAAATTGATTGGTAATTTGTTCAATTTTATGCCTTTTCCAAGAACTGACTTGTTCCTTCTGCCCACACAGGGAGTAACCATTTGGGATTTGCTCAGCAGTCAAGGATAAATAAAAAATGCCATCAACAAACCTCAAAGTTTTAATGATAAAGTTAATATAAAGATATAACTAAGAGACAGTTTCAGGGCAAAAATTATCCCAAGTGTTAGCACAGTACAGGAAAAAGGCCAGAGGAATTTTAAAAGATCAATATGAATTTGCTGACTTCCACAGAGATAAAACCTAGAAATTGAGACCTTACTATTATCTGCAACTCTTTACCAGATAAGGAGAAATAAAAGTAACACATTGCTTCTGGGGAATTGCTACTACTGCACTGATTAATATAGAAACTATTTAGCACAAACTAGTTACCCTCCAGGAAGCATGAGAGCTGCATTATACTCACAGCCTTTTTCCCCCCTTTCTTGCACACAATATTTAACAATTGTATGCACTCATATAACATACACCCCTAAATGAATAAGTTGCCCATCAGCTAGATAAATTTATCTCTAGGATGAAAAAAACCCAAACAAACAAACCAGATTTTTTTTGAAGTTACATTTGCTAAAATTCTTAACAATCACCTAGAAAAATAATATTTATTTTGCACAAATACAGGTATTCTTCCTATATCTGATTTTCGGCACTTACGCTGTTTATCCCTGCAAGCAAAACACAGAAAGATTAATACTAACTTCTTAAAACAGATTTCATGCTCCAAATGCTGTCATATTTTTCTTGTATTTTTCAAATTTCAGATTCCCCTAAATTGAACAGTAGCAGCTGGAAAAGCTTGCAACACCTTATCATAAAATTGTATGGCACCACAGCAGCTAAGATCTTCCAATGACATTACATAAATGCAGCCACATCATGCAATGACATAAAATTACATTGTTTTCTAACAAATCTTACTGAAAACAGCATGGACAAGAAACCCATTTCAATACCATTTTATGCCACACAATGAACTAATGCCATAGATGAAATGCCATGGTTTCACAAGGGCATTTCCAGCAAATGAGTCTACACTGACTAAAACCATCATTCCAAATACTGTACTATATTTGACTCTATCTTCTAACCTTTTCTTTCTACTACTAGACAGAATTTGTATTTGATACTTATTTGATAAGATAAACTTGAATTTTGCCCAGTAAGTATGCTCCGGTTGCCGTTACATTAAACCAGCACAGCTAACCATCAACTCAAATTGCTAACACCAATACAAGGAATAATACTAATTACAAGGAATAATGTGCTTAAATGCTTTTAAAAATAAGAATGGCATCTGAAACCGAAATAAATATTTGATAGCTCTGGCAATTTTCACTTATTTTCAACGGTGAGTTTATACAGTACTATTATAGAACTAGAATAATTCTGATAATGATTAAAATATTCAATAATTATGCAAATTTAGAGTTTGCTTTTTGACATTCTCCTCA
This sequence comes from Vireo altiloquus, assembly GCA_013396875.1. Lineage (NCBI taxonomy): Eukaryota > Metazoa > Chordata > Aves > Passeriformes > Vireonidae > Vireo > Vireo altiloquus. The sequence goes on from VZRF01003176.1 coordinate 667,641, forward strand.
ATTAGTAACAGGCTGCACACACAGAAAGCTTAACATAACAAGTTCTTTATTTAGTATCCAATCAAAAATATAACTGCAAAATATTAGCTATGTGTATTTTAACAAAAAAGTTCAGTCAAGTTGCATCTGCATGGATGTTTTTGATACTCATTCAAAATCACTTACAAGTCAAAGACACTGCATGAAATTGAAACCTTTACTAATGCCAAGGTTTGACCCAGGATCCAAAATAAATCTGCATGTACAGACCCTTGTACCTACACAAAGCACCAATTACTTCAAATAAGGTTTTGTCTGTGCACTAGAGTCCACCCATGTGGAGCCAATTACTACGGCAGGGCCATTATATGGTTCATTTCCCCATACCAGCTTGGCAAGAGGTGTACATGGGTGTAGGAAGTGCAAAAGAACCTCCACTAATAAAGCGCCTCAAACACACATCCGTGCATTGTAATATTTAATGTTACAACAAACACTTCTTCAATGGGACTAGACCACGCACAACAGTAAATATTGCAGGGCAGTTTTCAGTACGAGCAGTATTTTTCAAGTTTCTCTTTTTTGGCTGCCAGTGAAGTCCAACTATCTTTTTTTTACAAAAGCTTGAATAATTATGCTGATCCTTAATCTACATCACACATTTCTAACAATACCTGAGAATTCCTAAGAACGTTGAGAGGTTGTACGATTTGAACAGAAGGTGTGAGAAAAATGTCAGAATTGCATGTTCTTCAAGTAGTATGCTTGTAATAGCAGAAGCACTGATATTATTTATTGATAATGTCTGGTATCATTCCAGGTCTAAATGGGAAAGTTGTTGTTAGAAATAATTATTCTAAATAGGAGGAAACCACTTGAGTATAAAAATCTCTCCCCCACTGAAAGTACTGAAGCTCCATCTAGAGGCTTTTCTCCATCTACTGTCATTTGTGGTATATGTAATATCACCTAGAAATGTGAACAATATTAAATGTCAGAGGCTTCCTTTGTACCTCCTCTTTTGTTATTCATAATGGGTTCTTGCCCTGAACCTTTGCCCGGCAACACTAGCTCCTTCACTGCCATCAAGTGGTAAGAAACCCAAACTGAAGTTAAAAATGTAAAATCTCAATCATCAGATTAAATGATCAGTATGCTAGAGAGATAACTATAATTACTGAATACTGAAAATCTTTATGGTTCTTTTCATTGAAGTTCCAATATATCTACTCCAGAGCACTACAGCGCCTCACACAATTAATTCAACATTGGTTTCAAATCTTTTTGTAAGCTTTATTTTTGCTTCAAATTATACAGAATAGAAATCTACATCCATATTTCCCAACACTAGATTTAGAAAAAGAAAGGTATCACGATAGAAGAATTTTTAAGGAATAATATACGCAATGCTTAACCCTTTAAAAATATTTAATTTGGCAATTAGGAGGAATTTCATAACATAATTAGAAGGAGCAGCACAAATGTCTCCTCAGACTTTGTGTTGCCTATTGGCAGTATCTCAAAAGAAAGGGCAAAACAGCAGCTCATCTCTCCAGCAGTGTCTAATGCGGCAAGTATGCAGCAATGTCAGTCTCTTTGTGCTCCACAGCTGTAATCAACTGTGGACATTTGTTATGTCAGGAGGAGCCTTAATGCTCTACAATCACAAGTGACCTACTGGGAAACAAGCACACAACACACTAAAAAACTGGGAGGGTTTGTCTAGATCAAATAAATAGGGAAAAGAACTAACAAAGTAATGGTAGAATGGAGCCAGGCTGCAAGATGTTGATTATTTCAATTTCAACCCCTCGGTGACTTATGGCACAACTACTCCCATGGTTGCCCATCACTCCCGCGTAGAGCCCTTTGAGTTACAGAAACCCCACAAGGTCTCCACCATGACCAGGAATACCACTAAAATAAACCTCCTAGCACACACCCAGTGTCACTGCACTAAGAGCTTCTATGTGCTCCTGCATGCACACAATCTTGTTTCACCATACTTTATTTTCAGCTGTTATTCCAACTGGGTATTTTGCCCATAGCAGAAGATAAAGTACAAAGAGTTCTTGGTGTTGTCCTGTTGGACAGGATAATGAGCAGCACATGCAGCACATGCAATGGAGCTTAGGAATTCAACTTCTGTTACAGAAAATCAAAAACAGAAAAAGGAATAGTTATCAAATTAAAATGAACAAGAAAAAAAAAACCCAACAGTTTCAACAGCAGAGATATTCTATGCCTTATCATTTCTTCATTGGTAAAGAATGAGCTATTGATCTATTTCTATCAAATCCTCTGTCCACCAGCCCACAGATTGAATCTGATCTGTGTAAGTACTGGGTGGCCACTTACCTACCTCTAACTGGGCAGAGCGAGCTCTGCTGGAAAGAAGGCTCACACAAAGCAGTCTGCTAAAACTTCGCCATTGGAAAAGCAACCTCCAGACAGGCAAGCTTCCCAGCTGGAAGAAGTCAGTCTGAAAGATCTGACTTCTGTGTTTGCTTGTCCCTTGGAACCCAGCCTGCTCATCCAAAGACACTTTTGTTTCCAGACCAGCAATTTTCAAACACAGTTGTAAAAAATCCTCCTTCAAAATAGTAATTGATAAAACACCTACATATTGAAATTTAGACCACATCAAGTATTTATTTGAGAATGACTTTAAAAAGCCACAAATAATAAAAGTATATACTGAGAAACTTAGGACTATTATTTCTTCTGCAATGTTAGGAAAGGAGGGATAGAACTGATACTGGCAGGAGTAAAAACAGATCTTCAGTAATTACATTAATAAGAAGAGACTAAAAACCGAACAGAAATCAGTGAATTAGCAAAGACAAAAACCAAATAAATAAAAAAGCACCACCAACAACGTCAAAGTACATGAGGATTAAAAAAAAAAACAGCAGGATTTAAAAAATGGGGCTATACAGGGCAACTGTAACATGCAGCCTAAAGCCACTATTTAATATCAAGGCAACACTAAGTGCCTGTTGCTTGGCAATTCATCTCCAGGTCCAACCGAAAAGCCAAAACCAATTTTAGACAGTCATTTTAGTTACAGAAAGCATAGGGATTAGACAAAGAGGGTGTTCCTGAAGTAATTGAAATGTAAGTTAACCAGGGTGCATGCAACCACTTTAGCTCCCGAGCTGAAAGGGCAGACTGAATTTATGATGAGCAGTGAAAGCCACAGTAAAATTTGATGGCAGCAGGAATACATTTAAAAACAAACCAACCACACAATAAAGAGAAAAGATGACCTCAAAGATTAGGAGTGACAAACAGAAGACATTGGAGATTAAAAAGAAATAAAAAAACTCTTAGGTTTTCCTCCCAAACATGATTACATTTAGTTTGAGCTGATTGCAGATCACTCAGAAGAATCAAATACGTTGATAAGAAAAAGTAACCAGAGAAAGAGTGCTTTAAAAGTTACAGATATCCCTGTAAAGTATCCCTGATTGATAACTCTAGTTCTTAATGAGAACACAAATAAAAAAAAAAAAAAGAGGGACTCAGGAAGCAAAGTACTGTAAAACTCAAGCAGAACAGAGAGGACTGTCAGACTGTTCATTCTTTCAGCCTCTAAAAATTAGAGCAGGAAAAAAACAGAAAAAACAACTAGCACAGAAGCCATGGAAAATGTCATCAAAGAAGAGAGAATAATTATTAGCTCCAGAACTGCATTGCAGAAGGTTCCTAGGATGTACCTACAAAGCTGCAACACTACTCGAGCATCACAACCAGCACAGCAGTTCTCAGCTGCAGCCACAAGGGACCTCGGACACCGCCCTCATTAAAGAAACACTCAGTACTGGCTGGGTGAAAAACAAAGCTTTAGGCATACCGAACAACAAGAAACTATTTACTTAACTGTCTCGAGCTCCATTTGAGAATTGTCATTGTTACTCTAGAATTGACAGTTTGAAGAAAGGATTTCATTTGGGGGCAAAAGGATGCATAAAGGAAAAAAAAAAACCAAACACCAGGAAGTCCAGAAAGCTAATGGCAGCAAAAAATGTAAGCCTGTTGCCAAATATTAATCTAGAAAATGAAGTCTTGGTAGGCAGGTCTAAACAGATCTGCTGTGAAGTCTAGAGAGAAATGAAGAGACTGAAGAAAAAAAAAACATCAGTATAGGTCACTTTGAGTTTTGCTTGCATCTTTTCTGGGTAAAGAATATAACAAAGCTTAACTAAAATTAAACACGCAGGAAGTCTACAAGGAAGCATCATCTTTCTTTTTGGGGCCACAGGTGTTATCCTATTGGTAACTAGAAGGAAACCTGCCTTTGGTCTTCTATTTTAAGATGGGACTATCACTGGGACTCTAGAAGAAAGGCTGTGGCCTACAAATTGAAGATCAACTCACCCAAAACATCATCTGAACCAGGCTTTGTCAGAAAACAGGGTAGGCATTCATACTTTATCCAAAAAAACCCACAAAGGTCCAGCTTAAACAGAAACCAAAGCATAGCATAATACACAAGATGCAACTTTGAAATGTCATCGTAAGATCAGCAATGAATCTCTCAAAGATGAGCTCTTTCCTTGGGCTATATTAGAAACTGCAGCACTTTCCCTGATGCTTGATACAACTTCAGAACAAATACACCAGAGCATACGCAATAATTCTTGCTAAAATCACCAATTCAATATTTATCTTAAAAATTTAATACAGAAGACCTCAAGCCTGTTAGGCAATCAGCAACAGTGACCAAAAGAAACTTGCCTGGAATAACTTGCTATTCCAAGCACACGCGGGCTCACTCTATTCTTCCTCTTGCCTTCCTTTTGTGTGTGTTGGGCCTCAGTAAAGTGCTATCCTGCACTGTACATCAGCTTACCTAAGTGATAGATTTTACACTAATATAGCTCACCTACAATATTTTTTCACTTCTTGCAACGATATTTTTCCTTAACCAAGTCATTGCAAGACAGACTCTCGTGAAAACAAATCCTGTTTTCAAGATGCCTACTGCCAGTGGATGAATCTGTTACTACCAAAATTCAATAGATCCCAGAGCATAAGCATTGGACCGAGAGCTAGAACAGCATTTTCTAGACTGGAAAATTATCTCAAATACACTTACCATTATTCCAGCACAGGAATAAACAACTTGCATATTAACTCAGTCACACACAAAAAAAACCCCAACAGTTAAACAGGGAGGGAGGGGGAAAAAATCTGTTAATTCCCACATTTCTCAACATGCACTGGATTTTTCATGTTTTAGAGTATCTCAGAGGTCAATGTCCTTCATGGAGTCTTAAGTTTTTCTTTTTATCAGTACTTCAGGATCCAACCATCTCATCTTTAACTGGTAATACTGGTTTCACTGTATAACTGGGACAAAAGACCAGATTTTTATCATGACAGTATGTTATTTTCCACCTTTGCCAACTTATACAAGATTCCATCCTTTTAGGCATTCTTACCTTCATGCCTAAAGCCATTAACAAATTGGGAGGAGGGGAGGAGGGAACACTGATACTTTTTTTGTGTGTAAATCTTTTTATGCATCCACCCCTTGCCAATGGAGAGTCCAAGAGGAACCTCTAGCTGAGCAAGCTACCTCTTAAGAACAGTCAAAATAATCATCTTACTAAATTATCCTGCGAGTCTCATACTCAGGTGAAGCATGGCAATGACTATAACATATGTACTCCTTTCAGGCTTGCAGCCAAACACTCAGACTCCACAAGCAACCCTGGCGTAAGCTGGGGGCAGGGTAGGTGTCTGGTTGTATAGTAACAGCAAGTTCTACACTTGCAGCTGGAATGGAAAATAGTTTGTATATTTGTCTTAGCTGAATTGCAAAATATTGAATACTTGATCAAGATACAATTCTGTCTTGACTGAGAAATCAATTTTGGAAAGCAACGTAGTCCAATACTGTCTTTTCTGGCCATAGTATCAATCCAATCACGTCTAACCTGCTGTCATGTAAGGCTCTCATATCTCATGACAGCAGACAGGATAACCAATACCCTGATAATAATGGGATACCATTAATTCAATGACACTGTCTTTGAGTTAATCTGTTAGAAAAGACTCCAGAAGCTACAGGAATGCATCTTGTATATTCCACAAGTGAAGAAACTCACATTTTACAGCCTTCTTTACATCAGAAATTTAAGAAGATATGCCCCTGTCAACAGTTGTCTAAATACCAGTCATATCTTCTTTTACAAAAAAAGTATTTTCTGTGTTAAAAATCTGAACTTTGAGGAAGTCAAACACACAGAAGACAAATGAAAGAATGTTTTCTTAGAAAAGAAACATGGATATCCATATTCAGTGTTAAGCAGAGTTTATTTTCACAAATAAATTTGCAAGGGAAGTGAACATTCTGCAATGCAAAATGGCAAGAGCACTTTTTAAACAGAAGGTGTCCAAGTTTACTTTTTAGACTACAGATATTACAAAATAAATGTCAACAAATGCTTTGTACTGAAAATTTTAAAACAGCATGATTTAAAATATGAAGCATAATATAAAGATCAAAGTTCTTTATTGCCAGGGCATTATTTTTAGTTCAAGTGCACTTCTCTCCAACGCTATCCCTTTTTATTGAAGAATGTACTATTACCTAAACATTTTGAATTTAAATACAGTCCACTCAAACATACATCTTCAGAGACTGAGAGAACTAAATATTACAGTTTTACCTAAAAATCAAGATAAAGCTAACTGTCTATTGCAATTTGCTGTCACACTGAGACAAACTGCAGCCTTTAAGGAACCATCACAGGTCCAACTGTTAATGGAATTCAAACCAGGAAATATTTCCCACCAACACCTCTGCTACAAAACTCTCCATCTGAACTTTGCACCCACACTGTACCTACAAAACTACTATTCCCAGAAAACAGTCTAATTTCATCTTTCATTACCCCACACTTTTTTCTAGACACTGTTTCTTGGTGTTCCCAAACTTGACTTCTCAGTGTATCACACCAGATACGTGGATGCTAGCAAAGAGCACAGTCTACCCTAAATTCTCATCTCTCAATGATAGTAGTCAAGGTGCACACACAGCAGAGAAGCAACACATAGGATTAGAGACAGGGTTTAATTACTTTAAATAGGACCTAGAACTATGACTTTATTATGTCCCTGAACAATAAACAGATCAACTCTATTTAGAAGAAAAAGAAAATTGATTATACAATAAAGAACTGTACTAAAACCTTGAAATTCAATACCTTTTATCCGATATAACTTTTGCCTTTAGTATGCCAAATTAAAGCTCCTCCATTTCAAACAAGTTCCCTGCTGCAAAATTTATCTCAGCAAGTCTCTACCTTTCGAAAACTTTTAGAAGTGAAGGTATTCCATAAAACTCATCATGTTTCTTCTCACAATGTCAACATCCAACAGAAAAAATAAAAATTGAAGTTTTCACTGTGATTTAGGCAAAAAACAACACAATACCAAAATCTGGTCTAAACTAGTAGGACATAGCAAGTAAGTGGTATTGTCAATATTACAATAACTGGATTAAAATAATCTTATTGTCTCCAAAACAATACATTTAAGTACATCACTGTAAGAACTTTGCTGCAGAATTACTAAAGCCACAGATTTACTATGGTATAAAGGAACCGTAAGTCAAAAAGGGAGGCAGGGAGGGAGATGACAGGACACAAACCAACTCTGTTTAAGTCTTGAGTAGTAACACAAACCAAAGCCCTCCATCTTACTGCCTGAAAAGAGAACTACTGTCCATGACTGAGATGTTACAGAGTTGAGGCCAGTACCTGAAGCAAAGTGAGCAGAAGTAGGTGATATATTCCTGAACTCCCTAGGGATAACTCAGTTAAAGCTTGGGTTCCTATGAAAATGTGCTTAATCATTCATGTGTAGCAGTTAATCAAACAGGAAAAACCATGTAACAGCAGCTATTCTCCCTTCTAATGATAAATAACCACAACAGCAACAAGGTGGATTTTTGTACCAGTTCCATTAGAATTCATGGAATGCATAGCTCAAAAAATGTGTTGCCTACTTCTTTCCAGCATGTTATTGAGGACTTTTATATTTGTCCAAGAAAACTAGAGTGGAAATTTATTTGATTTTCAAAATCCTTTTATTTCTTCAGATGTAATCAAAACCAGGATGCTAGAGACTGCTTGTTGACAAAACTATGCTTCATTCAGGAACAAAGCTACGGCCATGTAATCTAATAATTCACTTAATGAATCTTCCCTGTTGGAGATGTTCAAGAGATTCCCACACAAGTATGTTCTTTGCAGGTCAAGAGAAGCTAATTCAGCTTGAAATATATGTTAGGCATATTACCCCAAACAGACAAAATAAGAAATCAGGACCATGGTTTTCACCTGAGACTGCTGAACGAAATTTATATACAAAGCTGCATACCTGCAGGTGAGGAAGGTAAGCCAGCGCTGCAAAGAAATGCCACCAGGGACCTGGCAATTTCGAAAAAGCTTTTGACAAGGTTCCATCCCAAAGACTATTAAAGAGACTAACTTAACACAAGATGGAGGAGGAAAAAGTCCTACAAATGGAAAATTAATGAACAGGATACAAAAAGCAAAGTATAATGGCCAGTTTTCAGGGCAGAGAAGAGGCAGCTGAAAAGTCTCCTGCTGAGGGATTGGTGCTGGGACTGCCTTCATTCATCATTTTCAAAGACAACCTGAAGCATGCAGTGACACTAAATGTTTTGGGTAGGTACCAGACACAAGCAAGGGAATATCAAATCAAGTGACCTAGCAAAAAAGTGAGAGATAAGATTAAGTTTAGGTAGGACTGCTGCCTTAAACTACACCTTTCCTACACAGAGCAGAGCATGCAGCTGGCAATTATAAATCACTAAGTGATCCAAGACACATTGCTGACAGTTCTACAAATCCACTGTACAGCACCAGACTGAAAGGTACCATCAGTAATGTACCTTCGAACACTGGTAATCAAAAACTGTGGCAGCTGAAAGGTACAGGGGGCAAATGGACTGCAAAACACAGTTAGTTTCACACATATGCTCCCCAGTGACACCATCTATTGCCACTGGCTTTATTGCTTTTATTAAAGAAAGAAGTGCAAGGATAATACAGAAGTTCATAAATAATAAGAAACAAGAGTAGAAACCAGACAGAGCACACTGACAGCATCCAGCATTCCTTGAAGGTATCCAAGGAGCTTATGGATGACGTGGAGGGGTACCCTAACTGGAGACCAAGGCTATGTAATGGAAACAGGCCCTCAGAGACATCACAATGCATTGCTCAAGATGATACCAGACTATTATTAAACATCTGCAACCCGGACAAGGCAAGCGTGTTTAGTACTCTCAAGTGCAAATAGCATAAAAATCACATTATTTTTTAACTGATACAACAACTATTGTCCTTAAATCTAAGGTCACTAAACAGAGGTCTGCACCTTCTCCAGAAAATCAAGGTGTCTCTAGATTATATGTGTTTGTAGGTAAGAAAGGTAAGTGTATGAAAGGCCAAACTCATGATTGATGAAATTCTTAAGTCAGTAACTCGTTGATAGGTTATCTCTATCCCTCCAGCAGACAATTTGTTTCATTTTTATTTCCTTTAAAACAAAACAAAAAACCCACACAACTGCCTTCTAATTAAGCACCTAGTATTACTCAACCAGAAAATAGAAAGACCAAAAATATTTACAAAATGGACTACTGGTGCACTCCAGCATGGGAACTCTGTACTGTCTAAGTGAGAATGAGTGTAAGTCAGCTACAATTAATTTTCAAATACAGCACACAACTTATGTACATTATTGTAAGCTGCAAAAAACCACCGATTGGCTGATGCCCTCAATCTATATTTCAACTGTGGAAACTCTGTTCTCAACAGACACAATCCAACATTCTAATTCATTGCTTTGTTTTGAATGTTTCTGGCTTAGCTTGAAGTGTGGAAAAGCTACTAAAGTAGAAAAAAAAAAATTCTGAAACAGAACAGAAACTACGAGCCACACGGGTTACAACAATACAGAAGAAATACTTTTTATTCAATACATAGGTAGACTCAGGCTAGAAAACACATTCAAGTTTTTAATCAACTGAAAGAAATGCATGAATTGAATAAAATTTTTAATAAATCTGCACAGGATTATATTTTACAGACTTTTTTGTACTGTAACATTTTAGCAGCCACTGTTAGACACAACATCTAGTAAAGCAATTCATAATATGACTTAGACTGTCACAAAGTTAAATGGCATACTAACTTTTAGTCTCCCATCACAGCATTTATATCCCATAGAAAAACACAAGAGAAATCATTGAGTATGAAATGGTGACTACTAAATATGAAAGCTAGCCTAAATCAGTTTGATAAAACTGAATTAAAACTGATCAATTTTAATTGATAAATAAAACTGATTTAAGCTAAATAAATAAATAAAATTTAATAAAGCATTGATCACACTAAAAATTAATTTGCAATATTTTTAGGGGTAGGTAAAAACAATCACTGCCCCTTAAAGGAGAAGCTATTCACCCCAAATCAGTACAATAAGGCTATTTCACAGTTTTCTTATGTCCTCATCAGCACTGAATGCTTCCTTCAACAAGTGAAAGTACTTTACAGTGTTGGAGACAGCAGTATTATATAATTAACAGCCCATGTAGCAAGACCTCTCTAGTTCTTCCTTCTCTCTTCAGTCACAAAAGGATTGCAGAGCGATTTTATTTCAACAGCTCCTATGCATCGGCTGGTTTCCTCCACAAATTGTCCAGATTAACACTAATAAGGATGAATTTCAAATCTATCAGAGACTGTATATGAACTTTCTTCACTTCTCACCCCACTTCTCATTTGATATCAGTAAGAACAGTTTGCAAGGCCTGCAACCTGGTCATTTAAGAAACCTGCACTTAAGCAAATCCTCAGATGAGAGCCCAAGAATACACAGTCCTGCTTAAAACTGCTACTGTTTGCATAATTGTAACATATACCACACGTACAACACATTGCCACATACATGAGACTGTTTACAAAAGATTGACATACAAAACAATAAGCAAAAGAAACCCAGAAACCCCAAATTAGGGAAACCCAACAATTTTACACTGTAAGGGGAAAAAAAAAAGAGAGAGAGAAGCAAACTTTTAACCTGCACAGCATCTAGCTGAGCAAAAGCACAAAGACTAAAAAGCAAATCAAAAGCAAAGCTGTAGGTTTTCATATGCCACATGAATTTTGTTAGCCCACTAGGATTCTGTGGAAAACCAAAACATTCCAGTTATTAAAATGAATAAAAGGAGGAAATTAATGGATATCAGACCTATTCTTAGAGACAAAAAAACCCCTTTGTTGTCATTTACACTCTCATTCTTACTGGTTCAGCTGCACAAAAGCATCACAGACTCTTTGTTACCAGCTCTGCTGAGAGCACAAGAAGTACTAAACCAATTACGAAGCATCTTATATGCTGAATTTTCATTTTATTTTTTAAATTTTACCACATACCTAAAGTTAAAATAGCACCATAGATACCTCCAAATAACTCCCTTAAAGCTACAGTTTTTTCTACAGCTGCTTAGAAAACCATGTTAATCTTAATTGTAAAATGACTCTAGATGGAGCATAAAAGCTTTATCATTCAACAGAATGAAATTAAGGCTGCCTCTAAGATTTTTTTTTACACAGCTTTACAGACAAATATGATGACTACAATCCACAGCAGTCAAGTTGTAAAAGGCCCGTTGGGAAGTTGTTTACAAAATTCCATGTTAGATCAATTACGTAGCTGCTTCAGATACCAACATAGGCACATACTTAGAACTTCAGCAAAGGAGATGAGTTTTTGAACAAGCATAAAACGTAGAGCCTTTTGTGAGCACCAAAGGCCACCAGCACAGGTTACCTACCCTTCTTCACTAAGAAATTGGTCAATCCCTCCAATGAATTACAGGTCAAACACAGAACTACTTGGTAAAAACAACAGCCCATTTTTTATTTCTGCAATTTGAAGATCAAGCTATTATGGATACATCCTTAAAGGATTAGTGAAGCAAGAAGTATAGAGAAAAAGAGCTGAAACATTATTGCTGCTGCAGATGGAAAAACACCAAAATCAAACCAATTCAAGACTGCATGTTTTATCCTTTTTACTGCACTTCGCATACTGTTAGTTCCCCTGGGTTCCCAAACATAGTAGTTTCCTATTGCTATATGTCCTTCTACACAGCAAGAAAGAAGAGAAAGATAACCTGAAAGAAATCAGGAAAGTACTATATGAATGAATTGTCAAGGAAAGTTAAGAGTGTCTTTAAAACTACTTAAATTGGTAGATTCCAAAGCACTTTTGTGTCTTGAAAAAAGCAGACAACAATGAAAGAAAAAAAAATTCTTGGACAACATCCAAGCAGAAATTTAACAGGCAACAATATAGACCCATTTTTATGGAAAATACAAGCTTTATATGTCTAGATGTCTCAATCATTTTTATATGCAACAACAGTGAACAAAATGTTATGGGCAAGGCACTTACAGAATATAATACATTATCTATCAGCAGTTTACCTGTAAATTCAGCAATTTTTAAAAAATCCCAAAACACACAAAAACCTGTACCCTGCACCATCCCCAGTTACAAATGCTGCAGTTATCATTAGCACTTCCCTATGGTGACTCATGCAAGCAATTAAACTACTCAAAATCGAAACAACTTTGTTGTGTAGGATGCACTTGGATCCTACACAACACAACCTTAATGATTTACAACTTTTGAGAAAAGCACAGTTTCCAGAACTGCTGAAAATCTCAGTTCTCTGTATAACTTAGAAGTAACAGAGAGGAAGTTTTAAATCATAAAGGGATGCAGAATTGTGTCACAGTCACATACTAAGAAAAAACACAAAATTACATTTATTGAATGAACTGACATTACAGCTAAAGCCACCAGAAACAAAACTAGATTTTCTAATGCTATTTTTGGTTTAAGTGGTGCAATGGACTACTACTGCCTCAATGTTGACAGTAAATTCATGGGCTTAAAAGAAATACTTTCAGGAATTATTTAAATCCTTCAGTGTCCAAATAAAGGTCTGCTACTACTATTACACAGTTGTGTATCACGAAAGTTATTTTTTTTTGAAAGCCTGGAGCAAAAAAATTGAAACATTTAATCTTTCCAACTGAGAACTCTGATGTTGCATTTGACAGTGCACTGAAATCTAATGCCTTCAATTTAGATCTCCTTAACATGTACTTTGAACAAGAAGTAGAAAGCAATCTTGAAATGGGCTGAGACCATTAGATATGATGTTTAATCACTAGCTGAAGCACTTTGCTTTGTCAGAAATGAGTGAGACACCAAGGTGCTACATGGCTGCATGTCATTTCACAGCACAACACTTTTGAAGGTCACAGAAAGTATCTTATTTGTCCTGCAAGACAAAATAACCTTACAAAACAAAGCAAGAATAGTTTACAGCTCGTAGTTTTGACACAATCTGAAAAAGTGATGTTCTAATTGCATGCAAGTGAAGTTTTGTCTCACTTGATCGAATACTTCCAAAGCTTGGAAGACTGAAGGACTATCACCAACCTAGATTTTCACTAAAACGTTTGCAGATGATGCACATTCCGTGATTTTAGCAACACTGCCCCCACATACATTAACCTTAAAAAGCAGCAGGGAGGAGAACAGTCTGAAGTGTCAGAAGAGCAACCAAAATACATCTACAGAGTGCGATCCAGCCTGTCATTAGGGAGAACAAACAAACTGCTCAGTTTCTGGGCTACCCCTCCTTATTTCCCCCCTTCCTTGCTTTAGTTATGTGCAACTTGCCTGCCAGGAAAGACAGAACTGCATGGGTACAGGTAAGCTGTTCTTGATGAAGACTTAAGAGCATTCCTTGGACAGACAGACATGAGTGAGAACTGTTTCTTTCCACTTTAGGGGACCAGTCTATGTACTCAAAGTTCCCCAGAAGTTCTATAGGAAAAATAGTTTCATCTAGATTTTTTTTCTGGACAATAACCCATTCAAAGCCAGAACTACAGCAGTGCCAGACAAAATAACACTGACAACTTCCAAGATCACCATTATTTCAGAAAAATAGGTTACTAAATCTATGTCCAAGAAATTTACTTATATAACATTGAAATTCACAATTTTTGAACTGTGGTGATGGATGCATTGCATGCCATCGGTCAATGCACTTGCATAAAATAGACCATGTACAAACATCTTACTGAGAATTTTCTTCCGTCTCCAGTAACACTTGATAATACCATAAAAGCCATACAGTTTGTTGTGGTGTTCATTTCTGCTCTTGCAGAGCAATGCCAAGAGGTAAAATTCAGTGTCAGCCATTTCCTAGAAACTATAGTCTTAAAGGTGCAGCTACCTCATATTTTTAGTGCAGACCAGGAGTGCATATGTAAAGCAAATTTCTTTATTGTACCTACTGACTGCACATCATGAAGCAGTCCTGGAGTGGATGAACAGGATTCCTTTTGGAGAGAATTGAACCGTAAGATGTGAAACCAAGAGCACAAACAGCATGTTTCCACACAAACAGGCATTGAGTCCATGCAGCCAACCTGGAATTAGTTCAACAACAAGAAAAAACAAATCCCTGAACTGCAAACAGTATGGACATCAATTCTGCAGCACCAAACACTGCATTCTACAGACACAACCCTGTCAGATCCTGCTACTTGACACAGTACACAACAGCTCATCTGTTCCAGCGTTCTGAAAGAAGTCTATTAGCCCAAACACATCCAGCTCATGTGGAGAGGTTGTGGTTTCCCACAGCTATAGAAAGCCAACTTCTTGGTTTTCGTGTCTTGCACTTTCTTGGAGTTGTTAACATACCTCCTCACGGGCTGTCAGACCAAAATCAGGTTCTGTACATGCAGTCTTGACTTTGTGCAGCAGCATCATCTAGCAAACCCATCATCTTGCAATGGATATAATGCTCTTAGTTCTCTACAGTAAAGCCACACAAACAGATTAGAGCCTAGTTCAATATAAATCTCATGTGTCATAAGAAAGGCATAAGCCAATCATGAAAATACCCCTCTCAACATTTTTCAGATTATATATTTATCCATCATGTTGGCCAGCAAGTCCTACGTGTGTGAACTCTCCCTCAGGAACCTGAGCTCCCAGGGCCTCTTCCAGTACCTCACAGACCCCTCAGAGAACCTTTCTGTGTTTGTTCCCCTACACTGCACAGGCCTAGCAGAAATTTCAATACCAACCCATTCCCTTATCTGATTACCAGTGGAAGCCAAAGCCTTGTGCAACCTTCCTTGGTCCTAAGTGACACGACACATGGCTCCACACAGCTCAATTCCAGCAATACAGCTCATGCATTCTAATACATCTTCACTAAATATTTCTTGATCACATCCTTTGTATCCACAAACCATATCACAAAGTTTCAAAAGACACTTAGAGGCTTGTAGTGCCTTCCTGCCTGCAAGCCAAAAAAAGTGGAGGAATAGATAATTCCCTTGAAGCCCTATTAGCAAATTAAAATCAAAAGCATATTTGGGAAGGAGATCCACAGGTTCAACTGATACCAAGTTGGTTCTTTCAAAGCGTACCATATTCAGGCGGGTAAGCTGTAAGAGATGATAATATTAACTCGACCCATTCATTTGTCCACCATACAAGCTTGTAGCTCCTCAGATCTTCCCGAAATTTTTCCAAAAACTTAACATCACATTTCTATGTTCTCATTCTCAGGTAACAGGTCATCACATTACTGAATCTGCTTAGCCTCTGGTTTAATTCTGCTACTTCATCTGAGTTTTTAGATTAATACTATTTGGTCCTGATTCCCTCATTGCTTTGAAACTGGCTATATTGAAATGATTATTACATCAGATCTGTCAAGAGTTTATGATTCTATTTTCTTCAGTAACCACTTGGGGCACAGGGAAATGCAACCTTTTCTCAAGCCAAAGGTTATGTTCCTATTCTGCTAGGTCAAACTTCTCGAGAATAGCTATGTTTAAAATGAGCCATTAGCAATTCCCACGCTGGTCAGAACAGCAATAGTAACAATGTAACAATGCAAGACTTTCTCTTATGCAATGATACTATTAGATCTGATAAAAAACCAAACCGATAGATTGTGTCCTTGTACAAAAATCAGATACTTCTTAATCTAGGTGCTCAGCCCTTATGCTTGGGGGTTGGACAAGAAGGGACCTTCCAACCTCAACCATTCCATGAGCATTTGTAGATTGCTCAGCCAATCCCTCTTTGACGACAGGAACTAAGGTCAGTTATTTAACAGTCAAGACAGTCACAATCTTACTCTTTCTTTCATTCCACATTCAAAACCACAACAAAAATCACTTCCCTTAGATCATCCTCAATCTCTGCCATTGATATTAGAAAACATTACAGCAGCTAACACCTTATCAGAGCAGGATGAGTTATCTGACAATGCCAGGAGGCTTCCACAAGGCTCTCAAAATGACAAAACACAAAATCCATACTCCTGCAAGCATAGAGCGGCAACAAAACAAAAACCCAATCATTTCTATCCAACTTGAGTGAAAAAATCCACATGCCAGAGGCTTCACCAAAGCATGTTTGAGAGCTACAGCACTTCCCACAATGCCTTCTGCACTTTGTCACTTGAGGTCAACATCAGCTTCTGACATCATGTATGAGTTCAACAATCAGTGCCACAATTCTCCCATCAAAACCTAAGCTGCTTTAATGCCTTCAGGATGCATTGGAGTCATTCCCTATATTTTTTCAAAACACAAGATGACATGTTTAGAAGAAATCTGGCAGCCCTGATACACTACTGTTAACAAAAACGATTAAGCATCCATATCTCAGATGTAGAAGTTACATCCTGCATAATGGAGAAGTACTCCCTCTCCCAGAAGTACATGATGGAAGAAGGGATTATCAGGACATGATACAAGGCAATGAAATAGGAATGGGAGGGATGAAATGCAAGCTTTGATGAATGAAAGATAATTACACCGTTCAAAGGTGTAGCCATAAAGGCTATTGTCACACACACTGTCAACTCTTGTTGACAAGAAAACCACCAGAACACAGAGAAGGAAACCCTCATGAAAGAACCTGTAAATCCATACAGCATTTTCCAATCTTACAAATTCTTATTGAAGCTCAATTTCCATCACTGCATACCCTGTTACTGCGCTTACAGGTTATTCTGCTGCATGTGTAAAGTATCTAACACTATGTACACTTTCAGTCTTGGCTATAATGACACAATGAGTGACCACTTTAAACAAAAAAAACTTGGTTTCATTTGTGTTGCACTTCCACCAATGTTTTCCTTCTTCCCACACCACGAGTGATGAAAGTTTTCTGTTATGATTAGGAGTAGAAATGTGAATGAGCAGAATATTTGCTTGCTAAAATTAACATATTTTGCTAAACATACAGGGCAAGGAACAGATTCAGCCGTAGAAAAAAGGATTGTGGAAGATGTTAACAAAGAGCCACATATCAGACTTGAACATCACTAACAGAAACAAAATTTTGCATTCCTACACTATCTAACACTAAAATTGTCTTTGAAAATTAACACCTAGATTTTTAGGGTCTTGAAAATGAAACATGAATAGCAGTGCTTGCTGTGTTGTATAGATGATGGTCTTGCATAGTATTTAGCACTGGATNTTGGCAGGGAAGCCATTTAAATAGGATCACTCACCAGAATATAGCCCTGGAGAGAAGGGGTACTAGGGGTACCCCTAGGGGAGAATGTACTAGGAAACAGACAAAGAGCAAAATGTCTTTTGGGGACTCTGGGTGAAGTAGCAGATTATAAAGAATTGTGTATTTCATTATTGAGAAGAACACCGACTTGAAGAAAGTCAAAAAGATTGTTAAGATGCATGTAGAGACATTGTGCATAGTCACGCACAAAGTAGAGCATCTAGAGATAAGGAAGGGCATCACATGGGAGCCCATACAAGCAATATAAGTTGAAGATGCCAAGTGGCAGCAACCACATCTCAGATGTACACAAGAACCATGGGATAAAAGTGCTCCTAATAGGAGTTCCCATCTTGACTACACTGGCACGAAAAATTAACTGAAGGTGCATAAAAAACTCTTTAACGTAATCTTAGGTGTTACTTATCAAGCAGAGGTGAAAACCACGCACAATAACCCAGATACATGGAAAGTAAACAAATATAACAATCTACAAGCCATTTACACAGCAAAGGGTCACAGTCTATCACATGGTATGAGTGAGAGAAAATATGAGCGGCAACACATGGGATGCACAATCTTAAGAAGATAAGGAACCAGTAGCTATGCAGAATGAGGGAAAGGTGAGAAACTACCATACCGACGCTACGAATGGGAAGTGTGAAAAGCCCAGAAGCTACTTTTGTCTGGCTGTAGATGCATTTGGAGAAAACGAGATATATTCAGAAGAGCAACAGGCAGTACCAACACACAAAGGTACAGTGGGAGACAGAGGGCTGATTTATGGTGGGGCAGGAAGGAGAAGCAACAGAGCAGTACCTGAAGCAGAGCAGAGCCCCCGTGGCGGGAGGGGAGAGGCTGGAAAGGGACAGACGCGTTGCCCCGAGCCTCGGGAGCCGGGGCCCGGGGGGGCAGGGCAGGAGGAGGGTGACAGCGCCAAGCGAGCGGCCGAGGGCCCGGCGGGGGGAGCCGGGCAGCTGTGCTGGGGGTCAGGGGCGGCGGTGACGGGCAGGGCCCGCGGGAACGGGCCGGGGCAGGGGACGGCGGAGGGCGGTCTCGGTCCCTCGCTCACCTGCTGAACCCCCAGGAAGTCGTAGAAGTTCCGCGGCACTTCCTCCACCAGGTCGAAGAGCTCCAGGTCGCCGCTGTCCCAAGCGCGGGCGCGGGGAGCAAGCAGCGCCAGCAGCGCCAGGAGCGGCAGCAGCCGAGGGCGCGG